>JARFJB010002409.1:0-85000 GCA_036346205.1 Vesta saturnalis | reverse complement strand
TGTGTGTCTGTGTGTCTGTCTGTGTCTGTGTCTGTGTGTCTGTCTGTGTCTGTGTCTGTCTGTGTGTCTGTGTGTCTGTGTGTCTGTGTCTGTGTCTGTGTGTCTGTGTCTGTGTGTCTGTGTGTCTGTGTGTCTGTGTGTCTGTGTGTCTGTGTCTTGTCTGTGTGTCTGTGTGTCTGTGTGTCTGTGTGTCTGTGTGTCTGTGTGTCTGTGTTGTGTGTCTGTGTGTCTGTGTGTCTGTGTGTCTGTGTGTCTGTGTGTCTGTCTGTGTCTGTGTGTCTGTGTGTCTGTGTGTTCTGTCTGTGTGTCTATGTGTCTGTGTCTGTGTCTGTGTGTCTGTGTCTGTGTGTCTGTGTCTGTGTGTCTGTGTGTCTGTGTGTCTGTGTGTCTGTGTGTCTGTGTGTCTGTGTGTCTGTGTCTGTGTGTCTGTGTGTCTGTGTGTCTGTGTGTCTGTGTGTCTGTGTGTCTGTGTGTCTGTGTGTCTGTGTGTCTGTGTGTCTGTGTGTCTGTGTGTCTGTGTGTCTGTGTGTCTGTGTGTCTGTGTGTCTGTGTGTCTGTGTGTCTGTGTCTGTGTGTCTGTGTGTCTGTGTCTGTCTTGTGTCTGTGTGTCTGTGTGTCTGTGTCTGTGTGTCTGTGTGTCTGTGTGTCTGTGTGTCTGTGTGTCTGTGTTGTGTCTGTGTGTCTGTGTGTCTGTGTGTCTGTGTGTCTGTGTGTCTGTGTGTCTGTGTCTGTCTGTGTGTCTGTGTGTCTGTGTCTGTGTCTGTGTGTCTGTGTCTGTGTGTCTGTGTGTCTGTGTGTCTGTGTGTCTGTGTGTCTGTGTGTCTGTGTGTCTGTGTGTCTGTGTGTCTGTGTGTCTGTGTGTCTGTGTGTCTGTGTGTCTGTGTGTGTCTGTGTGTCTGTGTGTCTGTGTCTGTGTGTCTGTGTGTCTGTGTGTCTGTGTGTCTGTGTGTCTGTGTGTCTTGTGTCTGTGTGTGCTGTGTTCTGTCGTGTCTGGTCTGTGTCTGCGTGTCTGCGTCTGTGTCTGCGTGTCTGCGTGTCTGCGTGTCTGCGTGTCTGCGTGTCTGCGTGTCTGCGTGTGTCTGTGTCTGTGTGCTGGTGTCTGTGTGTCTGCGTGTCTGTGTGTCTGTGTGTCTGTGTGTCTGTGTGTCTGTGTGTATGTGTGTCTGTGTGTCTGTGTGTCTGTGTGTTCTGTGTGTCTGTGTCTGTGTGTGTGTGTCTGTGTGTCTGTGTGTCTGTGTGTCTGTGTGTCTGTGTGTCTGTGTGTCTGTGTGTCTGTGTGTCTGTGTGTCTGTGTGTCTGTGTGTCTGTGTGTCTGTGTGTCTGTGTGTCTGTGTGTCTGTGAGTCTGTGTGTCTGTGTGTCTGTGTGTCTCTGTGTCTTTTGATCCATTAAAGCTATCGATATGAAATTTCGTAAAAACATTCTTTCCCATAACATTTAGGTGAATTTCGTTAGTGAGCAAAATCCAATTAGTGCGGGGGCATTTTTAAGGGATTAGAAAATTAAAAAAGTTCATTTCTTAAAATTTTAAAAAGTTACAGAATTAAAAAAAAACCATACTTTTTTATGTAATTTCAAAATAAAAAACCAGTGACGCACCGTTTTTAGGGTGCGAAGACGTGCATTTTTAATTTATAAACCGATTTTTTTGAAAGACCGGTATTTGGTGTTTTCAAGATGGCTAAGTATAAATCATTTGTGAAAATTCAGAAATTCAAAATGGTGCTTCAATAATGGGAGATTATCGTATTTAAAAACCGGTATGACTCAAATTTAGGTATTGTGGGTATTGTTGCTTATCAAAAATGTTTGGTCAAAATTTGCTTACGTATATGAGAAAGCACTATGGCAGTTAATTTGGCAGCAGTTTTATTTATTATGACCATCGAATTCTACACAGTAAAATTACAACATATTAATAAGTTAAGCAAATGTATATTACTCATATTTTGGGTTCAATTTTGAGTAGTATGAGTTTTCATGTAATTTATCAGTACTTTTCGAGCATTCTGAACAAGTGTTGTGTTTTAGACGCACATTGGGGCGTATGTTGGCTACCGTAGCTTAAATTAAACGTATTCTGTGCGTATTTTAAGCACTTATATAAAAGGTGGTAGGCATGTATACTCCATGCCAGCCGGGGAGGTACCACCATCCTTACCATGGGCTCCTTAATATTGGGTCTCCGATTTTCTGAGCTCGGTAAGGGCTGCCGGTTACCTTTTCCATCATCCTTAATCTATTCTCATCCTTATTCTTCCTTCTCGTCCTCACTGTCTTCCTATCGGATTAAAGTCCCAAATTAAAAAATAAGATGGCTGTGGTTTCTAGGGTTATAAATTTCGGACGTAAAATCCTGCCCCATTCGGATGTCCGGGAGAGCAGGGCCCACGCGGCCTCGGTCATCGAAAGTATCAACTTTCTGATTCACTACTGCAACATCCGCGGTATCAGGTCTAATCTTAATGCTATTCACCAACATCTTGAATAATTACAACCTGATATTTTGTTTCTATCTGAAACACAAGTCTCCTCTGAAAGCTCCGAGTCACCCGACTTGAAATTTCCTCAATACCAGCTTCACTCTAACTTTCGACATAAAGGAGGCGTATGTGCCTACATCAAGGACAGAATTGCTTGCAAGAGGGTTTCTTCCTTAGAAAATAAAAATTTTTACGTGATTTGGTTTAAACATTCTGGTCCTAATTTTGTGAAATTCTACTGTTGCATTTATAGGTCTCCCAATGACAGCAACTTTCAAGACTTCTTCGATTACCTTAGTACGAAAGTTGACTATCTCCTGTCTCAGTTTCCATCTTGCGATATCTCATTTGTAGGCGATTTCAATGTTCATAACTCTAATTGGCTTCAATTTTCATCTACTACAAATCCCGCTGGTCATAGTGCAGAAACATTTGTTATTTCATGTGATCTCACACAAATGATTTCTGAACCCACAAGAATCCCTGATAACCCTAACCATACTCCACATCTTCTAGATCTCTTTCTTACATCAAACCCTCTTGTTTATAAAACTTCCGTTCTTTCGCCTTTAGGTCTTTCCGACCATTGTCTAATAAAAATCATTTCTACTGTACCTAATTCCACTGTTGTTCGCAAAACCGATAGAACCTTGTGGTGTTTTAAGTCAGCTCGATGGAGTGATTTACGGGATTTCTTTGCAACCTTTCCATGGCGTGAATATTGTTTTAAGTCGTCCTCTTCTTCGGACATCGCTCTTTCAGTATCTGAAGTCATCCTCATGGGAATGGAGTTATACATTCCCAAAAAACAGTACCGTATAGGTCATTCACGTTCCCAACCCTGGTTCAATAAGGCTTGTGCTGATGCAATATCTTTAAAAAATAAATGTTACATTAAATGGAAATCTAATAAATCGGTTGACAGTCATGTAGAATACGTTGGTGCTAGAAATATCTGCAAAGTGTCATCACTAAAACTAAAAGTTGTTCGAACAACGAAAATGCAATGAACTAGCTACATCTCCTTTAGGCAGTCGTAAATTTTGGTCTTTAGCTAAAGCCATTAGTAAAAACTTTGGAACATCTTCATTTCCCCCCCTGACATCTATTGACGGATCGGTAGTTGCTGATTCTGTAGACAAAGCCAACGTTTTTGTGGATTTGCTTGCATCAAACTCGTGTCTCAATGATTCTGGAAAAGATGTGCCCCTAGTCAACTCTTCTTCATACGCTATGAAACCAATTCATTTTCGGTACAAGCTCTTGGAATCGATCATCAGTAGGCTTGATCTCAATAAGGCGACTGGCCCAGACGGTATCCCAGCTATTGTCTTAAAGAAATGTTTCCCCGAACTAGTACCAGTCCTATCTAAGCTCTATACGATCTCTATGTCTTTTGGGAAACTCCCTTCATCATGGAAGTTAGCAAATGTTCAACCTATTCCCAAAAAGGTGATAAGACCGATCCTCAAATGACCGACCAACTGCCATCACTTCCAGTTTGTCTAAAATCATGGAAAAAGTCATCAATCAGCAACTGCTCACGTTCCTTGAAACTAACAAACTCCTTAGTGACCACCAATATGAGTTTAGGCAAAGTCGTTCAACAGGCGATCTTCTTTCATATGTGACCCAAGTTTGGAACAATACAGTAGAGCAGTCCGGTGAAACAGTTGTAGTCGCTTTAGATATCTCAAAGGCATTTAACCAAGTTTGGCATAAGTGTTTACTTGCCAAACTCACCTCGTTTGGGTTAAATAATACGCTCATCAACTGGGTTTCTAGTTTCCTTGATAAAAGACGAATACGTGTCTTAGTTGATGGCTTTTTTTCAAAAGAAGTTAGCATTAACGCGGGCGTACCACAGGGATCCGTTATAGCGCCTACACTTTTTCTACTGTACATAAATCTCCTTATTTCTTCAACAACTAACCCCATCCATTGCTTTGCTGACGATAGCACTATTCACTGTAGTTCATCTCAGTCTACTCATAGTGATAATCCACCTTCTATGTCAAATCAAGACATTAAACCTGAAATGGCAAATTCAATCAACAAAGACATTCAACGTATTCTCGAATGGGGAAGCAATAATCTAGTTAAATTTAATGCTAACAAAACTTTACCTCTCGACAACTCCTTCTGCTGTATAAGGCCCTAATTCGGCCTCATCTGGAATATAATTCTCACCTCTGGGTTAGTGCTCCCCAATACGCTCTCGATATCGTTGATCGTATTCAAAAGAGAGCGATTAGGCTTATAAATGACCCGTCCTTATATTCTCACATACAGTCCCTTGAGCATAGAAGGATGGTTTCAGTTCTTTCTTTGTATTATCGTTATTACAACGGCTATTGTGCTGCTGAATTATATTCTTTGATACCATCTCGGGCTATCTTTGCGAGAAACACTGGGTTCGCTCATTCACATCATCAGTATGCAGTAAAAATCTCCATTTGTCGTACCAAACGGGTGCAATCCACATTTTTCTACACGGCTGCTAAACTCTGGAATGATCTCCCTAGTTCCTGTTTTCCTCTCACTTATGATATGAGAAAATTTAAGGTGGCTGTTCATAGGCATCTGTTGGCAATTCATTATCCCTCTATCCATCCTCCTAAGTGTTCCTGAGTGCTTTAGCACGATAGGCCTAATTTAGCCTGTTCAGGTTCACAATCATAAAAAAAAAACTTATTGAGCATAAGCGTGTGATTAAAACTCTTATTATGAAAGTTTGTTGCGTTGTGAGTTTAAATTTTGAGAGCCTTTAAAACTGAATTTAAAAGATGTATGAAAGCATTACGTGACACATTTCAAACTAAACATTTTGAATTTCAAGCGTATTGAAATCATGTTTTTGAGTACTTTGCGTACAGCAATAATCAGCGTAATTTGAAGGCATTATGCGAGAATTTTAAGTCTTAGTTTTGAATAACAATATGTGTATTTTAATATACAAAAGCAGGTTTAATTTACGTTACGAGTATTTTGAACAAATTTTGATAAAACTAATGACTCCACCATAGACGAATGCTATGTGTATTTCTGTACTTATACGAAGTTTTGAGTGCATTGTGAGAGTAAACTTTGTACGCATTTTATAAATCTTCTACAAACGTTGAATGTTTTAAATATTATAAAAAATATTTTTGAAGTATATTATAAAGTAAAAATTCTAAGTATTTTTGCGTTTTTTTTAACTCATATGTTTAGTAAATGTGAATACCTATGAGTTCTGCATATTTTGAGTACACTAACAGATATAGTTTCAGCCTATATTTAGAAGATCTTGTTTGTTCCTTAACTCATTCTGAGAAAATTTAAGTATACTATGTGAAATTTAAGGTCGTTTTAGTTAACATTTTATGAGTATTTTATCCTTGTAACAAATTAATAGACTTACAAGCACATAATAAGTTCATTTTAGATTACATGCATATTATTTTGCGTTGTGGGTATTAACTTTGAGAAGTTCTAAAACTGTTCATGTATTTTGTGACATTCTAAACCTACTTCGAAAATATTAGAACAATGTTTTGGCGGCAATTTTAAAGTGCTTTGCGCGTTTTTTGAACTCATTTTCAGCAATATGTTTTGCGCGTATTATGTACGTATTTTAAGCACACTGCAAGTTTTTATATCAATAGGTGTACTTTAAGAATATAAGAGCAGATTAAACGTATTTATGCGGTGTATTTTGAGAGTGTTTTGAAATGATTTGGGCGTATTTAGTGATGTTACTAGAAACTTTGAGAATTTTAAATATTGTAAAAGATATCTTAACGTATTTTGGAACTCGTTTGAGTATATTATGAACTGAAAATTTTAAGTATTTTTGCATTTCTTTGAACTCATCTTGAGTAAATATAAATATATGTTCAGCATATTTTGAATGCAGTAACAGATCTAGTTTCAGTCTATATTTAGAATATCTTACATTTTGAGAAAATGTAACCATATTATTTGAGTATTTATCGACATTTAAAGAACTTCTTATGAGTATTTTGTCTTTGTAACAAATAAGTATGCTTACCAGTACATAGTAAGTTCACTTTAGTTGAAAATCAAAATGAGAGTATTTTTCGTTGTGGTTGTGAATTTTTGGAAGTTCTAAAACTGAATTTAAAAGACGTAAGAATGTATTTTGTGAGGTATTTTAAACCTATTTCCAGCATATTAGAACAATGTTTCGACCGGAATTTTAAAGTGCTTTGCGCATTTTTCTACTCATTTTGAGCGATATCAGGTATGGAAAAATATTATCGCGGGTCTGACATGTAAGTAAAATAAAGACAGCGGGTCCGCAAGCTGCCATCTTAGGAGAAAATATCTCAGCCATAGAAAAGGAGTTCAGATTTATATACATGCCCCTAAGGAAGATATTAGAGAGTGGTTAGGTCAATACTTCAAACTTCCCTCGAAGATAACCGATTCTACCCAAACATTGACGAGCGCGCCAGCGCACAAGACCCTAGGCTAGCAGCGTTCTCGTTTCTCGTGTGTTTCACTCTTTAAAGTGTAACTGTCATCGAGTGAGCATTATTATGATGTATTCTCATGCTTGTGAGCCAACTTCAGCGGACATTAGAGATTTTACTGGCTTGTTAATAAACTATTACAACATAACCGTTCAAGATAATGATGGAAACGATGACGTGGATGAGCTGAATGTATCTCACATCCAAGGTGATGGTGATGATTCACAGAAGAGGAAGAAGAGCGCTAAGCTTTCCTTCAATTTTGTTAATAAACTTGTTTTTCCTAACGGTGCTCCCAGTCTTGATTCATGTTTGCAGCTTTACGAGTTTTCGCGTTAGCGTGTTTTCGTTTATGTGTTTTTGTATTTGCGTGTTTTCGTTTTACGTGTTTTCGCGTTTGCGTGTTTTCGTGTTTGTATGTTTTCGCGTTTGCGTATTTTCGTGTTAGCGTGTTTTCGTGATAGCGTTTTTTTCGTTTGTGTGTTTTCGTGTTAGCGTGTTTTCGTGTTAGCGTGTTTTCGTTTGTGTGTTTTCGTGTTTGCGTGTTTCTGAGTTAGCGTGTTTTCGTTTCTGTGTTTTCGTGTTTGCGTGTTTTTGCGTTAGCGTGTTTTCGTGTTAGCGTGTTTTCGTTCTGTGCGTTTTCGTGTTTGCGTGTTTTCGTTCTGTGTGTTTTCGTGTTAGCGTGTTTTTGTTTGTGTGCTTTTGCGTTAGCGTGTTTTCGTGTTAGCGTGTTTTCGTTTGAGTGTTTTCGTGTTTGCGTGTTTTTGCGTTAGCGTGTTTTCGTGTTAGCGTGTTTTCGTTTGCGTTTTCGTGTTTGCGTGTTTTCGTTCGGTGTGTTTTCGTGTTAGCGTGTTTTTGTTTGTGTGCTTTTGCGTTAGCGTGTTTTCGTTTGTGTGTTTTCGTGTTTGCGTGTTTTGTATTTGCGTGTTTTCGTGTTTGTGTGTTTTTGCGTTTGCGTGTTTTCGTGTTAGCTTGTTTTCGTTTGTGTGTTTTCGCGTTTGCGTGTTTTCGTGTTAGCGTGTTTTGGTGTTACCATGTTTTCGTGTTAGCATGTTTTCGTTTGTGTTTTCGCGTTTGCGTGTTTTCGTGTTTGTATGTTTTCGCATTTGGGTGTTTTCGTGTTAGCGTGTTTTCGTGTTAGCGTGTTTTCGTTTGTGTGTTTTCGTGTTTTCGTGTTTTTGCGTTAGCGTGTTTTCGTGTTTGTATCTTTTTGCGTTTGCGTGTTTTCGTGTTAGCATGTTTACGTTTACTCCTCGTGCTAAAACAATGATAGTCGATTGTATGTAGTTGTAGGCAATATTGTGTTGACTAAAAGCCATAATTGGAAACGCTGCTTGCTATGCCCAGTTAGTGGAGCTATGTTTAATTAGCTTTTTGACAGATGTATTTATGATAAGGTCAGGCTTGCATGTAAAATAATATAGAGGTGAAACTAGCTAGCTAACGTGTTTTGCTGCTACACGCATCGCAGTATTGAAGATTCTGTTTATGTATTAGAAAACGTACTACAGTCTCGAAACAGAATGCAGATAAAATTGAAGGAAATGAATACTGTACAACTTCTGAGAACGAACTGAAAGACTTGAAGAGTGTGCAGCATTTCCAGAGCCGTGCTGAAACCAGTTCATTTAGAGATATCCTCATGTCCATGTAACAATAATATTAGTGTCTGATAAAAAACTGTCAGGGGTTATTAGCTGCTTTATAGGTTGTTACAATATAATCGTTCAAGGTGAAGACGATGAGGTGAATGTATCTCAAAATCTCGATGATGGTGATGCTCTCTATGAAATTTCAAATAAAATTAGATTACGTCACTTTTATTTCAGATTATAAATTTTAAAGCGTTTAGTTAATATTGCTATATCGCAATTGATAAAAATCCATATAACGTGAAGTACATGTGTGTGTGTGTGTGTGTGTATGTGTGTGCGAGCGTACGTGCGTGCGTGCGTGCGTGCGTGTGTGTGTGTGGACGCGCGTAATTGAGTATACACTAGTTTATGTAATCTCAAGATTCAAATTATTTAAAGTAATTTTGCGTTAGCAAAATTTTTCAAATATTTGTAAGTGTTTTGAATGTAAGTTTTATAAGTACAATATAATTGCTAAATACGAGTAACAGTAATCAGGTTTTGTGTATTACTTTCTAAATTAGTTAATGATCGGAATGTAATAGCCAATTTATATCCAACCATTCATAAAACGTGTTTAGTGGGACTACATGTGGACACGTTGTATAAAAAATGTTTCAGTTCAGCATATGCTTATCATTATTAGAACAACTGAAAGAAAAAATACTTCTAAAGGTAAACGTATTATTTTTAATATATATATATATATATATATATATATATATATATATATATATATATATATATATATATATATATATAATGGGTAATCTTGACTGATAATGAATATAAGATAGGTTTATTAATGCAGTCAATTATGAAGGCCAAAAGTAAAAATTTGCTAATGTGCCAAGCTTTGAATGCTTTATTCCTTTATCAAGACAAGCTACTATAAATATAATCAAATTATTTATAAATTAAATAACAATAAGAACATATAACGTAGTTAAATAATAGTTAAAAACAGAATTAATCAATTTTAGAAACTAAATTTAATTGACAGTGTGTCAATTTAGTTTTACTATTGACACACTGTCAATTAAATTTAGTTTCGTGCAAATTCCTATTGTTAGTTCTGTTTTTAACTTTATTATTTAACTCACAAATAAATCAGACATAATTTTCCCAATGTATAGGTGGTGCTTGTTTAGAAAGACAGAATCTGCCTATATATAAAGCATCATTGCATTAGGGTAGAAATTATATATTATTTCACGTCATATTTAAGTAAAATTTAATGTATTCAGTTTTGAACTGTAATCTGGTTTCCGCAAACTGTAAGAGATAATTTCGGTTGATTGATTGAGATTGATTTGGTTGATTTGATCGAGCATGATTTATTTGAGATTGATTGATTAATTAATTAATCGATTTGTTTGTGTGTGTGAGAAAGAGCCGAAAGAGAGAGAAACGAGATAGAACTAGAGAGAGGTGTGCATTATCAACTTCTATTATAGAAAATGTTCATTAGTCTAAACGCCACTAGATGGCGCTAAAATCAATTTTAACTCAAAGGGGCCAGGGCGCAGACCCTGATACAAGTCCTGTCTTACAAGGCTAGGGCCACCTTATTAGAATACAATTTTGTATGACGGGGCGAAGGCCTACAGCTGTAAGATTAAGTTAGAACCCGCATACAATTGCACCAAGGGGGCCCACAATAGGGGCTGAGCTCTGCACTTGTCTTATAAGATTAGGGTCGCCATACCATCTCCAGCCAGTCACGTCAATTTCCAAGATGGCGGCGGAAGGTGCCCTACTTCTACTCACATTAGTATTCCTTACCGGACACAATACCCCCAAAAATTAATGTGTGGGCAGGAATTTTAGGCAATTCCATAATTGGTCCATTTTTTATCAACGGAAACATGAATGCGGACAAATACTTAGAACTGTTGAGAAACCAGATAGTTCCAGCTGTTAAACGCCTCAATATACATTTTGATGACATTTGGTATCAAGAAGATGGCTGTTCTGCTCATACTGCAATAAGAGTTCAACAGTTTTAGGAAACTACGTTCCCTAAAAGGTACTATTAAATATCCTACTCGCTCGTCTGATATCGCGCCGAACGACTTTTTTGTTTGGGGATACGTATCCTAGCAAATTTATTTGCACAGGCATGAACGTGCTAACAATTTGGACGAACTTCGTGTCAAAATTACAGACTCTTTAAACAGCATCACCCAACAAGAAATGTTAGAAAACACCCGAACTGAATTTTATCACAGATTGGGTTACTGCCTTGCGCAAGGTGGAGGTCTTTTCGAAAATCTTATAAAGTAGAGTTTTGAAAAAAGTGTATTCTGTTCATTTTTAAAAATAGTTGGTTTTTTAATAAGAAAGTTAAAGTTAAGCCTTGAACTTATGTTATATTATCAATGTTAAAGTTCTTGTTTGTAGCTCTCGTAAGTCTCTTCTTGGTTCTTCTTGCGAGTAGTAATTGAACCATGTCATAAATTCGCAATTACAATAAACTTCGATGTTTGAGGTATTATCATTTAATGTTTAAGTGTAAAGTATTTACTTAATAGTTTCAAAGAACACGCGACTTTTCAAAATCATCTTAATTGCTTTGGTTTCATTGGAAATATTGAAGCTAGATTGAAAGAGACTTCAGTAGTTCATATAATGCTTATTGGGTTTCTTTCTAGCTTATTATAAGTCAGAACCGCGATAATGTTTTTCCATACTATAATAATAGAGATAATTTTGCGTTGTTGGTGTAAATTTTGACAGATTCTAACTCTGAATTAGAAGATGTATGAATGTATTTTGCGACTTTTGAAACCAATTTCGAGAATATTAGAACAATCCTTGACTTGAATTTTAGAGTGTTTTGCTTGTTTTTCGATGGTATAAAAACATTTAAAAGTTCTAAAGTTCAAGTGGAGGTAAATATCTCCTGTGACAAGCTTAATTTGAAGGACATATAGCAAATCAAGCTGCCCAATTACGCTTAAGGCGTAAACAAACTCGGACATTCAAGTTAGCGAGTGGTGTGGCGGACGAATCAAATGATTAAATGTGACCAGTGTGGGTACATGAAGGATTAATTTCAACGATCAACCCAGTGGAAACGTCCTTACACCGGACAAAGGATTGCGAAATTTAATTGTAAGAATAATTTTAGATTTTTGAATGATAGTTTGACTATCTTTAAAGACGTTAATGTTGAAATAGTGTCATTCAAGTACCAAAGACAATCAGTTTATTAACTGGTTTTATATGTTTAGGTTATTAGATTTAGGAATTTTAATTTATTACTTGTCGAAGCAATGTCTCACTTTTTTTGAGTATTGAAGACACAGAACCATTATTTAGCTAATTTATTTTTATTGGTTGTTTAAATTGTGATAAAATCTCATTGCTACCCTGCGTGAAACTGCATAAAGGGTTACCCCGTTTGAGAATAATCAATCCTTCGATATTTTGGCTAATGATCGACTTGAAATTGCTTATTTTGAGTCAGATCAATTAAAACATTTAATTATTTGGAATTCTTTGACAGTCATTGAATACACAATACTGATAACAAGGTATTTATTAAGCAGAAATTTCAGATTAGAATCATTATAATTCCTTCATGTTGGTCAATGTTTGAATACAATTTTAATGAGAAAGTACTCAACTAAAATTTGATAGGAAATATATGAATTATGAAAAAAGCACTGATTGTTACGTCTTTAAATTTTTCAGAAACGAACTAATGTTGTGGTTAAAAATTAAAAGACCGACTTATTACTTTTCTAAATTGGGTGATATTTATTTCAGAATTTTTATTACAGGTATAAATATTAATCTATATGTATGTATACGAGGGTTACTTAGGAAGTATTCAGATAACGTGTTATTACTTTGATTTTTCGGATATACAGGGTGTGATCAATAAGTTTACGATGAGTCGTATGCAAAGTTTATTAATAGGGGTAATTGAGCTTAAAGGTTTACAAAATTGTATCGACGTGTATTAAGTTTTCTGAAACGAAATTTAACATTCTTGGTTAAGGTGAAAATGTGATTGAACTTGAGTTGTGCAGGATTTCATTGAGTAGGCTACAATTCTATCTTCCACAGTGTACTGGTACTGGTACCAACTTAACACCTCGCCTAGGGTTATTTATTTTAGAAAAATTTAAGATTGTGGTGGTGCCTAAAGATAATTTTTCCTGGACTGAATGTTGTTACTTGTCGATGTATAGTAAGTGTAAGATGTTTGGAAGTAAATATCAATCATTTTACTTCTTATACCGTCTCCGCCCATTTCCAGTAAAGTTGGCTTGCCAATCCGCTTACCTCGGTAATCCTGTACGACGCCTAACGCGGTTTGATAGTGTAACAACACGCACACGTACAGGCACACGCACACATACACTCAATCGCAAACCCACACGTATACACACGAGTGTAGTAATAGTAGTATTTTTAGTGTATTATGTGTATCAGGTTTTTATATTTGTAGATGCACTTTAAGAGTACAACAGTACGTTAAATAAATTTTCTATTTATTTTAAGCCTATTATGATATAACTAATCATTTTACCACATGTGTATTCTGATACTGTTTTGAAATTATTTTGAGTGTATTTCGAAACCCGTTTGAGTATATTATGAGTAAACATACGTACATCCTCACCATATTTTGAGTACACTAGGAATGTAATTTCAGGTTATATATAGAATCCTTTACTCGTTTCCTCGCTCATTTTGGAAACATTTTAAGAGCAGTTGTAACAAACTCACAGGCCAAGGATAACATAGAGCTTATTACAGAACGTACTGTGACTTATTGGAAGTATAGTATGCGCATGTCTTAGCGCATTAACAGCGATTTGCGCTTACGGTTAGTGAATTATGTGGTACAACTTAATGCATCTTTAATTTTTCTGTTCATTTTGAAGTGTTTTGGGGCTACCTAAATGTTCACTGCGTATTTTGGTTCATTTTTTCAATATATTATGAAATTACATTTTGAGCGTGTTTTAAACTCAAGTTAAGTTCATATAGCGCTTCATATGTACGCATTTTAAGTGACATTGCACATTTTAGGCGTATTCGTCAGTATTTTGACTGCAACTTCTAAGTACATTTTTGAACTTATTCTAAAATTTTAGTGATACGTTCCTAACAAGACTAATAATTTTAGTCATGGATGTAAGCGTTCGAGAATAATGTGGTTATATATTGAAGCCACCAAACATTTTGCAAAATGGCCACATTTGAACTTGATAATTTTCAACAACTACCAGTTTGAACATTTTTTGTTGAATGTTGATTTTTTCATTCATAATCTGGAATCTTTAGTAAACTGAGCCTCACAATTCACATTAAGGATTTCTGTAAAAATGAACTGCTTGACGTGGATAGTTTTTTAACAACAAATCATTATTTCTTAAAAAAATCACACTTCGTTGAATTAAAAATCCACACATTTTTTTTGACGTATGTGATAAGAGACAAACATCTATCTGTAAGAGATCAAACATCCTATCAACGTTCACTGGGCGGAAATAGTTATGCGGTTAAACTGCATGCGCGATTAGATAGGATTTTTAATAATCGTGATCTTAAATTAATACTTCCAAATTTGACCAATCTGTACTTTTAAACTCACTATTATAAACTCATTGGAACAAGTGCTTTAAAGGTAGTTAAGCTTATACATTTTTTTACAAAATAATGAATAATGTAGAAAAAGCTTCTGGCCTGCGAACTTCAACCCATTTTCATTGTTCCTGTCGAACAAAAAAAAAGAAACTTTTAAATATTCATGTTTGCCAAGCTTGCTGAAGTAAAATAAACAATATATCCTAACACCACTTAAAATAAGAGTAAATCAAAGCTAACACCATGCACCCTTAGAGGCCTTAGAGTCGTAAAAACCTTTGGGCGAATTTTGCACAAGCGAAAATTCGCTAGGGACACTTCAAAATGCCTTCTTTAACAATTCTAAAGTACTTGCTTATTATTTATAGTACTCCAAGACAAAAATTCGAGTTAACAGCAAACACCAATTAAAGTTGGCGTGTTAAAACAATTACTCTTAACATCCTGAAAGCATTTATACTACTGACAATTAGCCAAAGATAGGGTGAATATACAATAAAGCATTATTATGTATAGTATTTGTACAAATATGTAAAGGAGCTCCTCAAGGATACAGAGCAGGACCACTTCTGTTTCAATTAAAAATGTGTTTATTGTGTGACTGATTTGCTAAATTTGCTTCTTGAATCCGTCACTACAACGTACAGACTGCAAATAGTAAGGTTTGTTTTATAACATTAAGAAAAACCCAATTTAACAACTGTTTATAGTAGTCACCATAGGTAAGTTTACAGATAATTATAAATGGTATAAGTAAAGTAATGCTTGAATACTTAAAATTCATTCATAAAAGGACACGCAAATGTATAATAAAATGGTTTAACACTTCATATCGTTCTTTAATGAATAAATGGAAGACAATGCTTGCGACTTGCTTCATAAACAGTTTTTATTCATAAATAGAAATGCAGAAATTCTATAAAATAGAAATGATACAGTTTTAAAATAAAATTCACATTAGCAAAGTATGTCAAGTACGTCATAGTTCAAAAGCAAACTGCAATTACTAACTAAACACTTGGGAAAATGTAACGAGTTATGAAGTATTAAGCTAAATTATTTGTCAGTAATTTGAAATTACGATTGTACGCTTTAAGTAAACACAACAAAAACAAGTTAGTTTATTTACTGTTCTAGCGATTACAAAGAATAGATACATACCCAATTTGCAGAAAAGTAAAATCCTTTAATTCCTTCAGGAAGTTCACTGTACATAAGTCTCGAACTTGTGCCACCAAGATGTTCTTGTAAGTACATTCCACACGGTTGAAGCTCTATGTCTTTCAGTACCTAAAATACAAAAATATATTTTCCAGGATGTATAAAATGACTAACGTACTCCACAATTTTATACAACAATGAAATCATATTAAGCGAATCGCGAAATGATGTATTGTACAAAAAATCTAATACAGAAAACCTGCTCCCGCTCTTCCTATTTATTAATAAAATTACTCAACCGTTTATAAATTATGTTGAAAAGTTTTGAGCGGTTGTTCATTTTCTTAATATGTTTGGAGATGTTGTAAAAGTTTGAGTTATAGTCGTATATAAGGAAAGAATTTATTGTAGGGAAGAGATTACATTTTTCATGTTATTGATTTTGGATATATATAGCGAGATTGAGGCTATAAAAAAGTCAATTTTGGATAAAACTGACAGATTTACAAATATACTGGAATTTTTTTAATGTGTTATTAAACATACTAGAATAAATTTAAATACTCAAATCAAAATACAGTATTTCTAGATAAGTATTGAAAACTTTATTACGTTTTCACCGATAAAGCAATATATATATATATATATATATATATATATATATATATATATATATATATATATATATATGTGTGTGTGTGTGTGTGTGTGTGTGTGTGATTGTGTGTGTGCGCGCGTTGAATTTTAAATTTCCGCGTCCTCTATGTGTTGAATTGGTGTTTCGGGTGCTGCCCCCGTTGGTGTTGTAGTAGTCTCTAAGATACTGTTTACTTGAAGTTTCGGAAAGATCCCACTGGCTATCTTCGGGATACGTTTCACTTTCGGCTGCTGCTTCGTGTTACTCGTATTGAACTGACTCCTGTTGGTTAAGGTTCCGTGTTATGTAGCATTCCGAGTCGCTGATTGCGTGCTTGATTGCGTATTTTTGGCCCTTTGTTACGATTTCACTCTCTAATTTCTTTTTTGTTGTATTATTTCGTTGCACTTTCACTTTCTCTACTTTCGCTTTCGTTTGTAGTCGTGTTTGAATGTGTTTATCCATTAGAATTGGTTTCCATGTTGTCGGTAATCTTGATCCATCATTCCTGGTATTGAGGTTATCTGTGTGCTTCTCTATTTCGATAGCCTCTCTGATGATGCGAGGCTTTTGTAATGTTCTATGTTGTGGTGTTTTGAAAGTCAACTTTATGGCCTGATGTTTGTAAATGTTGTGCCACAGATGAGGTAGTTTGGCCTTTTTTAACAACATTAACATGTTCTTCTCTTCTTGCACTAATTTTTCTGCTTGTTTATCCGATATCTACCGAAGCACATCCACCACATGGAATTTGGTGTACTCCTTGCCCTTTCAGGTTCATTTGTTCCTTGGGAACCTTTAGCATTGTGTTGATCTTCCTTGCTGGTTCAAATATTGTTTTGATTCTGTGTTTCTGTAGTATCTTGCTTATTTTATCGGTTGTTCCTTTTATGTACGATAGATAAGCTATTGTTGTAGGTTAACCTACAACAAATAAACGTAGAAGGGCAAGGATTATATTGAATTCCATGTGGCGAATGTGTTTCTGTATATATCGGACAAACAAACAGAAAGATCAGTGCAAAAAGAGCACATATTAATCCTGATAAAAAAGCCAAACTACCTCATCTTTCGCACAACATGTACAAACATCAGGCCATAAAACTAACTTTCAAAACACCTATTGAAGTAGAGAAGCACATAGACAACTTCAACATCAGGGATGATGGATCAAGATTACCGATAACGACAAAAGAAAGCGAAAGTAGAGAAAGTAAAAATGCAACGAAAGTAAACAACGAAAAAGAAAGTAGAGAAAGTGAAAGTGCAACAAAGGGACCAAAAACACGCAATCAAGCACGTAACCAGCGACTCGGAACACTATATAACACGGAACCTGAACCAAAAGGAGTCAGTTCAATACGACTAACATGAAGTCGCAGCCGAAAGTTAAAAGTATCCTGAAGTTGACAAGTGGGATCTTGCCGAAACGTCGAGTAAACAACACCAACGCGGGCCAGCACCCGAAACACCAATTCAATACATGGAGGACGCGGAAATTTAAAATTCAACATATATGAATATATATATATATATATATATATATATATATATATATGTATATACAACCAAAAAATCTATTGTAAAATTTATCACGTGATCATAGATCTGGCGGGAATTTTGAAAAATGTAAACTGTGATGTCAAAAAATGTATTTAGAATGTAACAAAGATCTATACCAATTTTCAACCAAATCAGAAAAAAAATAAAAAATACCATTTACTCCCCTCTGCTTTTATTACGAAACATCATAAAATATTTTTGTACCTGGAAATAGTTTTAATAACATAAATTATGTAATTTTAGGTCTAAATTAATCAAATATTTGTTAAATAAACAATTTGTGAGAGGAAAATTTAAAAAATACGATTTAGCCTCGTCGCTGGTTGTGTTCATGCCCTGTATATTGGAGCGCATGAGTTGGGCTAATAATTTTAACCGGGAAATAAAATGTAAATGAACTAATATTTGTAATTAAAACTTAAGAACACATTATTTATCCTTATTAAATGTAATATTGGTTAGTACATTTGAAATTAGCGATATTTTTGAATTTAATAAGTTGGCTTATGTCGGCTTATAAGAATGAAAATTATTGCTCTTTAAAGTGCACTTCATAGTTTAAGATACCTAAAATTATGTAATTTATGTTATTAAAACTATTTCCAGGTAAAACAAGATTTTATGGTGTTTCGTAATAAAAGCAGACGGAGAATAAATGGTATTTTTTATTTTTTTCTTATTTGGTTGAAAATTGGTTGTTGCATTCTAAATACATTTTCTTAATACAATTTTTCGATATCTTGTCAATTTGATCCATTTTTCAATAATTCAAATTGTTCCCATATGTATCCAACCTTATGGCGGTCCTTGTTATATAGCGGGTGGTGAATGGTCGGGCGCACCGTAGGGAATCCAATGGGAAATCATCAACTCTAGGATTCCTGCTTCCCCAGTTATTTTAGGTAAACACTCTACAGGAACTTTTCTTTAAAGAATCGAATTCTCCATCCCATGACACTATTAAAAATATTTCACAGCTTACGCTAATTTCAAAAAGTATGTACCATTCCTGCACATCATCAGGACAGTAATGCCTTTCAAAATCATTATAAATATTTTCATGTTGTTGAAAATTCTGTTATAAGTTCTCTAGAAATTGCGAACCAGTCTGGAATGCGTAATACAACCGCATTAAAAATGTTGCAAAATAATAATTTCCATTCGTAGAAACTTCAGTGTCATCAGGAGCTGCTTGAGGGGAATTTTGAGAAAAGAGCACAGTTTTGTTGAGATGCTGGAGAAGGCTGATCTAGGCCGACAATTTTTAAAAACTTTAAAGATTTTAAAGATTTTAAAGATTTTAAAGATTTTAAAGATTTTAAAGATTTTAAAGATTTTAAAGATTTTAAAGATTTTAAAGATTTTAAAGATTTCAAAGATTTTAAAGATTTTAAAGATTTTAAAGATTTTAAAGATTTTAAAGATTTTAAAGATTTTAAAGATTTTAAAGATTTTAAAGATTTTAAAGATTTTTAAGATTTTTAAGATTTTAAAGATTTTAAAGATTTTAAAGATTTTAAAGATTTTAAAGATTTTAAAGATTTTAAAGATTTTAAAGATTTTAAAGATTTTAAAGATTTTAAAGATTTTAAAGATTTTAAAGATTTTAAAGATTTTAAAGATTTTAAAGATTTTAAAGATGTTAAAGATTTTAAAGATTTTAAAGATTTTAAAGATTTTAAAGATTTTAAAGATTTTAAAGATTTTAAAGATTTTAAAGATTTTAAAGATTTTAAAGATTTTAAAGATTTTAAAGATTTTAAAGATTTTAAAGATTTTAAAGATTTTAAAGATTTTAAAGATTTTAAAGATGAGAAGATGAGTGTAAGTTTACGTTAAATAATAAACCAAACGTGGAAAATTATAGTATTTACAAAAACGTCTGAAATTGTTGTTGCAAGCACATCTCAGTATCGTCAAAAAATTAATGTTTGGGTAGGAATATTCGGACAACACATTATTGGGCCATCTAAACGCGGGTAGGTTTTTGTATTTCCTGCAAGAGCAAATTTTACCGGCTTTTAGCGGAAGTAACTCCCGAGGAAGAAGAGATTTGGTTTCAAATGGATGGTTGCCCTGCTCACAACAGCTGAGAAGTTAAAGACTATTAATAATTGTCTAATGGGACGAAATTGTGCAATTAAGTGGCTTCAAAGATCTGGAGATCTTGCCCCAAATGATTATTATCTCTGGGGACATTTAAAACCTAAAATTTTCACTTCTGAAAGGTTTGCAAACTTTAAGAACACGTATCAGCGAAGAGTGCTCAAAAATAACGTCTCCTTGCCAATGTTAGGAAAGAATAGTGGTTTATTTGAACATTTGCTATAATTTTTGTAATTGTTAATTATCATTGATATTCATACTAGGATTTTCAACAACTGAAGTTAATATATGTATTTTCAGTTTTAAACACATTTCTTTGAATGTTAGCTTCATCATTTTTGTCACAAAACACAAAGGAAGAAGCAATGTCGCACTATTTTCAAATTTGATAGCAATTCTTCCAGTAAATAGTCTTGATTAATTTTTTAGACAATTAAATCTACTTTATTTATTAATCTGTTTTTTCATTGATTATTTAAATGCTTCGACGTTTGAAAGATTGTGTCATTTTGACGTTTCATTGCTGTGCTGATGCTGTGCAGGAATGGTGCATAATTTTTAAAATTAGCGTAAGCTGTAAAATATTTTTAATAGTTTCGTCTGGAATATAAATACTTATTATAAACTTTCTGCTTGAATGAAAAATAACGGAATTATAAGAACCTAAATCTAAACTAGTTCTAAACTAATTTAGGAGACTACGGAAACACATGTTAATTCATGTCAAACGTGTACCTATCTGTTGAACTCATATTGTGTTCTTTGCGTGTTCTGAAAATGGGTTTTTCTCATAGTGAGACATGTGACATGTTGGAAGCTTACTTGGTAAATAACTAACTACTACTAACTGCTAAGAGCGAAAGAATAGTCCGAGCAGTTATACGCATTTGGTGGTCAACTGAATCGTCGACATTTCCTAAAACTCTACTCGAAGTTTAGAACGAATGAGAATGTTTTTTAATAAAAAGGTGTTGAAAAAGTATTGAGTAATTAGTGAAGCAGCTGAAACAGAAGTTATTTTGGAGCTTATCCCATTGTTAGATATTCCAATTTGACTTATGGTACGATTCGCAGAATAATGAAGAAACATGAATACTCTCCCTATAAGTACAGACCTGTTCAAACATTACTCCCGGGAGATTCTCAACGAGGAATCGTTTTTTGCTATTGGTATATTAACTATTGTGAACAAAACGCCAATGGTTATCATCAAGCTTTTGTAATTGTAAATTTTTAACAGAAAAAACCATCATTTCTGGTCAAGGGAAAACTCCTTGCAAGCACATTTTAAAGCTCCTCAGATTCGTTTTAGTTTTAACGTTTCATGTCGAATTAGTGGGCCTTTTATTTACGAAGGTTCTCTCACAGGCGAAAGATATGTGGAATTTATACTAGAAATTTTGGAGAATTTTTTAGATGCTCACAACTATCAAAAAACTAGTCATCTTCTGAATAATCTTTTTAACGACTGGTGGATTCGAATTACTGGACCGATTTCATGGCCTCAAAGATCACCTAATTTGACCCCACTCAATTTTTTCTTGAGGGGTTATCTAAAAAATCGCGTTTATTTAAGATAATGTTGATGCTCTTAAAAACGCAGTTCGAGATAAATTTTGTCAAATAGATGGCAGGGTTGTTTTGAAAAGTGTTGAGTTGACAAATGTCTTCAGGAACGAGGTGGAGTTTTTGAACATCTTAAATAGAGTTGTAAAGCTAGAACCTAGGAAAAAATGTTGTTTGATAATCAAATTAATGGTTTTCAGTATTTTTTAAATTAAGTTTTTTTAATATCCTCATAACTTCATTATAAATTTCGTGATGTGTTTCCATAGCCTCCTAAATTAGTTCAAAATCAGATTAGGTTCTTATAACTCCGTTATTTTTAATCCTAGCAAAAAGTTTATAATGACCATTTTTATTCCAAATTTCATGGAGAGCCTTAAAAATAATAATATACATGAGGTTCTATTTTAAAAAAAGTTATTTTTTCTAAAAACTCAAAAACGCGTTTTTTAGTCCGACTATTGTAATCAGCAGAAAAAATTGTACAAGTTTGCTAATTTAACCGATGTTGTAGCTTTAACAATAAAGAAGTTATCAATGGTGCGCACTAGATTTGGATCACCTTGTATAAACACACACACACACGCACACACAAATATATATATATATATATATATATATATATATATATATATATATATATATATATATATATATATATATATATATACTAAGCGACATAGAAAGAAGAACATCCAGTAATAATCAATTTATTTGAACAATTTTTGGTATACAAGTGTATTCTAGTTAGACTAGTAAACGATCAAAATTTGATAAAAATTAAGCTGTTAACTTCAAAAAAATTTAATAATGTGTTGCGCCACCACGAAGTCTTATGCACTCATTAAAACGCCTGGGCATATTTATGAGGTGATCGACTTCCGCCTGAGGTATTTCATCCTATGCTATCTGTAACTCATGCTGCAAAGCCACTAGAGTTTGGGGGGGGGGGGGGTAAATTGAGTAATCTTTTTCCCATAATATCCCAGATGTGCTCGATGGGTGAAGGATCGGCAGATCTCGGTGGCCGAGGCAACAAAGCAATTTGATTGGCCTCAAAATTAGCCAAAGAAGCCCTAGCAACATGAGGTCGTGCGTTGTCTTGTTGAAATGTGCTGTTGGGGATTAAGGTATAATATGGAGTTCTACGATCTCCCGGGTGTAGCGCGCAGCAGTCATGTTACCTCTAATGAAGACCAATGGTGACCTACTTGCAATAGCAATAGCCCCCCATACCATAACTCCCACTGTGTGGTGCATATGCCCTTCCACAAAAAATTGGTGTTCTTGTCTTTTCCCACGCCGTCTTCTCACTCTTGCACGACCGTCATGCATGCCCAAATAAAATCTGGACTCATCACTGAAGACAATTGAATTCCATTCTTGGTCACAATTTGCCCGTTCTTATCCGGCGATAAACAATAGACCTTCCATGTTCTGCAAACCACTGGTTCGCAATCACCCGTGTAGACGAGAAGCGGTTCCGTAGAGCCAATACCTTAAAACGGCGATCTTCGGTTTCTGTGGTTCTTCGAGGACGTCTTGAATATCTCGCTCTTCGTGTATGGCCCTCTGGGTTTCATGCCCGAACACAGATTTCCACTGTGTTTAAACTTCGTTGCGTTCTATCGGCTATATCTCTTATAGACAAACCAGCCTCTCGTAAGCCCATATTTCGACCCCTATCAAACTTGCTTAACTGCCGAAAATTTTGGCGTCTTCGCACTCGGAGCATCGTTGTTCAATTAAAGAAGCTTTTTGTAATGTGTTTTACACGTCTTAAATGACAATGCAGTTACAAATGATTTTAAGGCTACGTGATCGTCAATGTTTTTGAAAGAGGTTAACGCAAAAACCGCTAGAGTAATATGGCTAAAAATTGATCGTTTTTTATCGTAACATAAACAAACATATTTTTTTTACAAAATATTCATTATTACTGGGTGTTCTTCTTTCTATGTCACTTAGTATATATATATATATATATATATATATATATATATATATATATATATATATATATATATATATATGCAGGGTGCGAATTAGTGCGTCGAAGTACGATATATCCGTTATTAAAGGAGATACCAAAAAAAGTTATTTACAAAAATTATTGGCAACTTCAAACTTCACAGGGTTTCGTTACGCTATACATGGTATTTCAAAACTTATGGTCAAAAACTCGACCACATGATTTTGTCAATTTTTTCAAATGGATAGCTCTGTATTTAATTATAAAAAGTGAAAATGCACTTTATGTTCTTTGATTTTTATTAAGCACTCCCTATAGCTAAAATCGTTAATTTCTGAGATATTTTCAATTTAATAACGGAAAGAGATTTTTTTTTAAATTTCTGTTATAACAAGTTAGCCGTGAACAAATAAAAGTGTGACAAATTATTATAAAAAAATCAAAAAACATCGGTTATTAAGACAAAATTCTTATAAAATTAATTAATTTCGTAATAAATGTCCACCGACACCATCAATACAGCATTGCAATCGATCTTCAAATTCTCGACTGACATTTCTTAACATTTCTACATTAATACTCTGGAATGCTTCTCGTATTCTATGCTTCATGTCATCTTGTTGGAGGTATTTGATATACACGGTTTTTCACATAATCCTACTTGAAGAAGTCAATTTTACTTAACTCTGGTGAACGAGCTGGCCATGAAATGGGTCCTCCTCTTCTCACCTATCTTCCAGGAAAATGAGTGTTAAGATGAGTATGAATTAATCTAGTGTGATGTAAACTTTGCCGGTCATATATATATATATATATATATATATATATATATATATATATATATATATATATATATTTATATATATATATATATATATATATATATATATATATATATATATATATATATATATATATGTAAAATCTGGTCATCTGCCATTGAATATTGTACCTGTTGGTTTTAACTGGATGGGACACGGTATTGCACTGAGAAACTAACAACAGAGTTGTTCGAAATGTTCGACGATCGTTGGTTCAGACGATGAACACCTTAGCATTGTCTGCAAGATCGTTCGACCTCACGCCACTTAATTTTTACTTTTGAAGTAATTTGAAAAGAAAAGTGTATATGACATCGATACGTAGTAAACAAGACCTGCACTAGCGAGCCGATAACATGCGGAGAGCGACAAATGGATGTATGTTTGCAAACCAACAGTCGTCATTCTGAAAATATATTGTGAATGTTCCTTCACTCAGAACTGGTACACAGGACCTTGATAAACTATAAACGAAATCTCAGCTTTTCATTAATCCAAACACTGCAGTTAAATGGAGCTATGTTATGAACATAACATACGCAAATTAATTAATTTCTATAGGGAAGTATCATACAAAAATGGTAGTAAAGCAACGGCAGAGCGGAAAATGCAATAATATACAGGGTGTTCTATTTAAAACATCAAAGGTGACTGTACTTTTTTTGTAGAAGCAGCAACGTCGCATTGTTGGAAATACTTTAGATGGATAGAGCAGAGCCAATTATCCAAGTAACCATATTTGCAACGTCTCATTTTCCGTAAACGTCTTACTTACCATCGACCGTGAGAGTAGAAGCTCTCTTCTACTATACGGAAAATGTAAATTTCTCGCAACAAGACATGTATAAAATTAACGAAGCTTCTATGTAAAAAATTAAACGTATTATAAAGTCTAGAGACTGTAGGAAATTGGAGCAGTTATCCGAGGGGACAGAATTAGTTATAATAGGTATTAAACCGATAACCACAAGAAATAAATTACGTTACATATTACATTTCGAAAATCTGGATACGTTATGTATATCTAATTATTGGTTAGAAAGAGAATTGGAAGAACAAAGTATGGATTTAAATTATAAAATTAAAATTAAATTGGATGTACTAAAGCATACGCCTATTACGCATAAAGAGGGAATTGTAATTTGTGTGTAAAAATTACCTATCTTTTGTGTAAAAATAACGAATCTCAAGACCATGATTATAGTCGAAAAAAGAAGAAGACTGATAACAATGTAATTAAATTAAATAAATAAATGATGTATTGTTTTAAAATATATTTTTTAAACGCCAAGTCTTCTTTCAATTTTTTATTAATGAACTTGTTTTCGGAATGGACGTTCGGGTTTGTTTATAATTTGTATATTTTAAGAAGCCAGATTTTTTAATTTTTTAATTATGATATTTACAATAAAAAATAAGTGTTCTATAATTACATTTTACTGTCATTCAAATTCCCCACGCAAGATCAAACCCTAACACAAGTTCATACACCTGTCTTACAAGATAGCAATAGGGCCTCCTTATTAGAATACAAATTCAAATTTTACTTAAGTCACGGGCGAAGTCCCAACAGTAAGTTGCGAAGCCCTACATCTGTCTTACAAGATAGCATTAGGCCTCCTTATTAGAATACAACTTCAAATTACCAGTCATAACCTACAAAGACAAATACAATTTCCAACCAGGGGCCACGACAGGGGGCGAAGGCCTACACTTGTCTTACACCATTTCCAACCAGGGGGTACGACAGGGGCGAGGGCCACACTTGTCTTATAAGATTAGGTTAGGGCTCACATACAATTACACCAAAAAGACCGCAACAGGGGGCGAAGCCCTACACTTATCTTATAAGGTTAGAATCCCCATACCATTTCCAACCAGGGGTACGACAGGGGCGAGGGTCTACACTTGTTTTATAAGATTAGGTTAGGGGTTACATACAATTACACCAAAAAGACTGCGACAGGGGGCGAAGGCCTACACTTGTCTTATAAAATTAGGTTAGAGCTCTCATACACCAAGGAGCCACAGCAATGGGGGGAAGGCCTAAACCTGTCTTACAAATTAGCACTAGTGCCCCTTATAAGAATACAACCCCAATGTGTAAATAAAATTTCGTAAGGTTACAATCTGTAGATAGGAATTTAAAAAATACGCACAATTGCCTAACCTCCAGGCTGAACTGCTGAAAAGTCTCTTAATACAACCAAAAGGATCTTAATTAAGGGTTAAACTCCGACCAAGGGTTGCAAAAGGCCCCCGAAAAGAAACCAACATCCTGCCCCAACCCCAACTCCAGGTGGTAGGCATGTATACTCCATGCCAGCCGGGGAGGTACCACCACCCTTACCATGGGCTCCTTAATATTGGGTCTCCGATTTTCTGAGCTCGGTAAGGGCTGCCGGTTACCTTTTCCATCATCCTCAATCTATTCTCATCCTTATTCTTCCTTCACGCCCTCACTTTCTTCCTATCGGATTAAAAGTCCCAAATTAAAAAATAAGATGGCTGTGGTTTCTAGGGTTATAAATTCCGGACGTAAAATCCTGCCCCATTCGGATGTCCGGGAGGGCAGGGCCCAAGCGACCTCGGTCATCGAAAGTATCAACTTTCTGATTCACTACTGCAACATCCGCGGTATCAGGTCTAATCTTAATGCTATTCACCAACATCTTGAACAATTACAACCTGATATATTGTTTCTATCTGAAACACAAGTCTCCTCGAAAGCTCCGAGTCACCCGACTTGCAATTTCCTCAATACCATCTTCACTCTAACTTTCGATATAAAGGAGGCGTATGTGCCTACATCAAGGACAGAATTGCTTGCAAGAGGGTTTCTTCCTTAGAAAATAAAAATTTTGACGTGATTTGGTTTAAACATTCTGGTCCTAATTTTGTGAAATTCTACTGTTGCATTTATAGGTCTCCTAATGACAGCAACTTTCAAGACTTCTTCGATTACCTTAGTATGAAAGTTGACTATCTCCTGTCTCAGTTTCCATCTTGCGATATCTCATTTGTAGGCGATTTCAATGTTCATAACTCTAATTGGCTTCAATTTTCATCTACTACAAATCCGCTGGTCATAGTGCAGAAACATTTGCTATTTCATGTGATCTCACACAAATGATTTCTGAACCCACAAGAATCCCTGATAACCCTAACCATACTCCACATCTTCTAGATCTCTTTCTTACATCAAACCCTCTTGTTTATAAAACTTCCGTTCTTTCGCCTTTAGGTCTTTCCGACCATTGTCTAATAAAAATCATTTCTACTGTACCTAATTCCACTGTTGTTCGCAAAACCGATAGAACCTTGTGGTGTTTTAAGTCAGCTCGATGGAGTGATTTACGGGATTTCTTTGCAACCTTTCCATGGCGTGAATATTGTTTTAAGTCGTCCTCTTCTTCGGACATCGCTCTTTCAGTATCTGAAGTCATCCTCATGGGAATGGAGTTATACATTCCGAAAAACAGTACCGTGTAGGTCATTCACGTTCCCAACCCTGGTTCAATAAGGCTTGTTCTGATGCAATATCTTTAAAAATAAATGTTACATTAAATGGAAATCTAATAAATCGGTTGACAGTCATGTAGAATACGTTGGTGCTAGAAATATCTGCAAAAGTGTCATCACTAAAACTAAAAAGTTGTTCGAACAACGAAAATGCAATGAACTAGCTACATCTCCTTTAGGCAGTCGTAAATTTTGGTCTTTAGCAAAAGCCATTAGTAAAACTTTCGAACATCTTCATTTCCCCTGACATCTATTGACGGATCGGTAGTTGCTGATTCTGTAGACAAAGCCAACGTTTTTGTGGATTTGTTTGCATCAAACTCGTGTCTCAATGATTCTGGAAAAGATGTGCCCCTAGTCAACTCTTCTTCATACGTTATGAAACCAATTCATTTTCGGTACAAGCTCTTGGAATCGATCATCAGTAGGCTTGATCTCAATAAGGCGACTGGCCCAGACGGTATCCCAGCTATTGTCTTAAAGAAATGTTCCCCGAACTAGTACCAGTCCTATCTAAGCTCTATACGATCTCTATATCTTCTGGGAAATTCCTTCATCATGGAAGTTAGCAAATGTTCAACCTATTCCCAAAAAGGTGATAAGACCGATCCCTCAAATTACAGACCAATTGCCATCACTTCCATTTTGTCTAAAATCATGGAAAAGCCATCAATCAGCAACTGCTCACGTTCCTTGAAACTAACAAACTCCTTAGTGACCACCAATATGGGTTTAGGCAAAGTCGTTCAACAGGCGATCTTCTTTCATATGTGACCCAAGTTTGGAACAATACAGTAGAGCAGTCCGGTGAAACAGTTGTAGTCGCTTTAGATATCTCAAAGGCATTTGACCAAGTTTGGCATAAGTGTTTACTTGCCAAACTCACCTCGTTTGGGTTAAATGATGCGCTCATCAACTGGGTTTCTAGTTTCCTTGATAAAGACGAATACGTGTCGTAGTTGATGGCTTTTTTCAAAAGAAGTTAGCATTAACGCGGGCGTACCACAGGGATCCGTTATAGCGCCTACACTTTTTCTGCTGTACATAAACGACCTTATTTCTTCAACAACTAACCCCATCCATTGCTTTGCTGACGATAGCACTCTTCACTGTAGTTCATCTCAGTCTACTCATAGTGATAATCCACCTTCTATGTCAAATCAAGAAATTAAAGCTGAAATGGCAAATTCAATCAACAAAGACATTCAACGTATTCTCGAATGGGAAGCAATAATCTAGTTAAATTTAATGCTAACAAAACTCAGTGTTGCCTTATGTCCGCCAAAAAGATCGATCATTTCCTGTTGTAAGTATGAATGGCTCAGTTCTTAAGTTTTCAGACTCTATTACTCTGTTGGGTATGACTGTATCTTCAAATCTCTCATGGGTTGACCATCTTCTGTCAGCTACCAAAACAGCTGCTCGTAAAATAGGCTTTTGTACAGATCTAAGCAGTACTTTACCTCTCGACAACTCCTTTGCTGTATAAGGCCCAAATTCGGCCTCATCTGGAATATAATTCTCACCTTTGGGTTAGTGCTCCCCAATACGCTCTCGATATCGTTGATCGTATTCAAAAGAGAGCGATTAGGCTTATAAATGACCCGTCTTAACTTCTCACATACAGTCCCTTGAGCATAGAAGGATGGTTTCAGTTCTTTCTTTGTATTATCGTTATTACAACGGCTATTGTGCTGGTGAATTACATTCTTTGATACCATCTCCGGCTATCTTTGCGAGAAACACTCGGTTCGCTCAATCACATCATCAGTATGCAGTACAAATCTCCACTTGTCGTACCAAACGGGCGCAATCCACATTTTTCTGCACGGCTTCTAAACTCTGGAATGATCTCCCTAGTTCCTATTTTCCTCTCACTTATGATATGAGAAAATTTAAGGTAGCTGTTCATAGGCATCTATTGGCAATTCATTATCCCTCTATCCATCCTCCTAAGTGTTCCTGAGTGCTTTAGCACGATAGGCCTAATTTAGCCTGTTCAGGTCCACAATCATAAAAAAAAAAAAAAACAGTCCCAAGGCCTAAATGTGCCCCTCGCGTGAGCAAGTACAAAAAAAGGCATGGTTGTCAAAAAAGACTCTTAATACAACCAAAAGGGCTAAAAATTCCATCAAGGGTTGACCTCCGAAAAGAAGCCGTCAGTGAAAAAACGTGTCCTACAAGTGGGCGAGTAAAAACGAAGAGGTCGTAATTAGGGATGAAAATTTCATCAAGGGGTTGAAAAGGTCTCCGAAAAGAAACCATAGGGATGAAAAAATACGATCCCCACGTGGGCGTATAAAAAGTGAAAGGCGGGTTTCCCCCAAAAATCCAAGATGGCGCATGGTGCCTCTCTTCTACTGGTGAGTAACCCTGTATGTATGTATGTATGTATTATATATATATATATATATATATATATATATATATATATATGATGTAGTAGGGGAATCCTAAACAATTTACTTTTTTATACATAATATACGTTCTCTGGTACTATTATACTGCTCATATTTAGATTGTTTGAATCCTTATAGAACAGAGGAAAAAATAATGGAGACAGTCTAATACGCTACTTTGTAGTAAATATTGAAAAAATTGAAAAATTTATCAAAATGAAACAAAACACTTTCGTTTCCTCAAGCAATAAAGTTATATTAAATTGTATAATCAATTTTCAAGTTCCAGTACCAGGTGCCAGGTTCCAGTCTTAGTCGTGTTCCAGTGTTACAGATTTTCAAAATAATACATTGACCTTATGAAGATGTTTTATAATCATTTATAACTAAATAACTATTTGACGCAATATTTACTTGGTATACATAAAAATAGCCTTTATTACAGCGAATAAAATTTATTTTTATGTTAATGATAAAATAAAGTAAAATTTAACCACACTGCATGCGCTAGCCCTAGCTAACCGTATTTTCACAGAAAATCCGTGTACAAACGCGCCCACCCAGAGAATCCTGGACCAACACTCGACATCCTGAGGGAGGGTAGAAGTCCCGCTCATTGGCACTGCCTATTTTTGTTTATTGTACCTGAAGTACTATGTTATTCTTTTCTTATCGTTTTTATGACAGTTGTAGTAATATGAAGTGTAAATATTTAGATTGTATAAACCAAATTGGAATAATATACGTCTGAAACCCTTACAAGTGTATTGCTCAGTGTGGACTAACCTGGACATTAGTGATCAACCTCAGTAACAACGGACAACTTCCATTTTTATAGAATTTAAAAGCCGGTTGAGCTAGACCGATGCAAAGTAAAGGAAACATTAATTAAAGTAAGCGCAGCTGCTTACAATGTAGACGTTTAGACTCTAGTAATTTTTGATGATGGTGGATCCGCTGAGTTAGACATGAGAGTAGTACCTCAAAAACAATCAAAAAACAATTTTATTAAAATTTAACACGAGTGTTTTACACCTATTGCCTGAATACCTGTTTGTAGTGGTGGTAGAGCTAAGGAATAAGAAGTAAGAGCGGTTAGTATAATTTTTTGTATCGACAATGACACAATAGCTGAAATACCGATTGTATGCAAATTTGACAAAAAGAGCCCAGTCTTTTCTGTTGGGAGTGGGGGAGCTGCAGGGCAAGAATTGGAAGGGGTGATTTTATATGTTTTGTCTGCAATAAGACAAAAAAATTCAAAAATGATTGCATTCAAACTTGACAAGTATTTGGTTGCATCGACTGAATACCGGAGTAGGAAAGATTTTCGAGTCGGCTGGCTAAAATTTTTTTTATTATATCTTATAATTCGCATAAATGGTTATCGCACTACATTGCCGTTAAATATCAGTCGTGAAAGACATTCCATAGCTGATTCTACTAGCTCAGTAGTGTTTACTGCTTTTGGATGAGTATAGAAACTAACTTAAACCTGGTAAGGAGTACACTTTTTTTATACAATAAACATTTGTATTTAAAAAAAGTTATAATTAAATTTTTTTTTCATTTAAAAATTATTATTAATTTTATTAAATACATCAAAAGAATTTACCTCGAGTAGGATTTAAACCTACGACCTGTACTTTGCTAGAGTACTTTTGAACTTATTCGTTCATAACAAAACTTATAATACTTTATTTTTCGTTTACCCCCTTTTTATTAAATCTACTTAAATAAATACAGGTCGTAGGTTCAAATCCTACTCGAGGTAAACTTTTTTTTATTTATGTATTTAATAAAATTAATAATAATTTTTAATTACATATTTATTATTCGTTCTTAACAAAAACTTATAATATTAGTCAAGTTGCTTTGGTATGTGTGAATTCTTGCGATGTTGCAGGCTCACGTTCCATTAATATAAGTAATTTGATTATAATATCATTAAATTTAGAATTTACATCAGTTCTACATACATAAAGACAAAATTTACATCGATTGGGGCTTGAACCTTGATGGCGCAGTTGGTTAGCGCGGTACTCTAGCAAAGTACAGGTCGTAGGTTCAAATCCTACTCGAGGTAAATTTTTTATTTATGTTTTTAATAAGATTAATAATAATTTTTACTTAAATAATAGATGGTGGAGAAGCTTTCTAGTCGGCTGATTCAAATCTTTAAACCTACAGTATATTGATTAACGTTTGAAATACTCAACGCACTGTGGCTTATTATTGATATTTTACTCGTATTAACATTTTAGAAATCTAATACCTATTCGTGTTCATTAAGTTGATTTCATTAAAATTTTAGTAAAGGACCCCGCACCATTTAAAGGGCAAATGACTTTCTGTGGATTTGGCTAAATTTTTGATACGTTGTAGATTGTAAGGTTCTAATCAAAGACTAACATAAGCAGAAAGTCGAAAAATGGACAGTTTTTACGCTACAGCTTGCCAAAGTTGTGATTTTGACGTCTGTCAATTTACCGCGACTTTCGAAAAAAGTCGTAACAAGCATAGCAACACGTGCCTAATTATTTTTGTTTTCACTCACCCACGTGTAGGACACGTTTTTTCTACCCCTATGGTTTCTTTTCGGAGGCCTTTTTCAACCCTTGATAGAATTTTCAACCCTTTTTGGTTGTATTAAGAGCCTTCTTGACAGCCATGCCTTTTTTGTACTTGCTCACGTGAGGGGCAGATGTAGACCTTGGGATTGGTTTGGGGCAGGATGTTGGCTTCTTTTCGGAGGCCTTTTGCAACCCTTGATCGGAGTTTAACTCTTAATTAAGATCCTCTTGGTTGTATTAAGAGCCTTTTCGACAGTTCAGCCTGCAGGTTAGGTAATTGTGCGTATTCTTTTAATTCCTATCCACAGATTGTAATCTTACGAAATTTTATTTATACATTGGGGTTGTATTCTAATAAGGAGGCCTAATGCTAGCTTTGAAGATACATGTAGGGCTTCACAACTTGTTCTCGAGCCTTCGCCCCACTGTCGAGCCCCCCTGGTTGGTAATGGTATGGGGCCCTAACCTTATATATAAGTGAAGAAACTAGCAAACTAGTAAATACATCTGTCAAAAAGCTAATTAAACATAATTCTGCGGTCTGGACATCGCAAACAGCGTTTCCAATTATGGTTTCTAGTAAACACAATATTGCATACAATCAACTATGAATGTTTTAGTACGAGGGTCAAATGAAAACACGCTAACACGAAAACACGCAAACAGACACGTAAACACGCTAACGCAAAAACTCGCAAACACGAAAACACACAAACGAAAACACGCTAATACGAAAACACGCTAACGCTAAAACACACACGAAGAGAGGTGTGCATGATCAACTTATATTATAGAAAATGTTCATTAGTCTATACGCCACTAGATGGCGCTAAAATTAATTTTATCAAAGGGGCCAGGGCGCAGTCCCTGATACAATTTCACCAAGGGGGGCACGCTAGGAGCCAAGTCCCAAGAGCTAGTTTCTGCACCTATATATATAAGGTTAGGGCTCCATACCATTACCAACCAAGGGGCCTCGACAGTGGGGCGAAGGCTCGACAACAAGTTGCGAATCCCTACACGTGTCTTACAAGCTAGCATTAGGCCTCCTTATTAGAATACAACCCCAAGGTATAAATAAAATTTCGTAAGGCTACAATCTGTAGATAAGAATTAAAAGAATAAGCACAATTGCCTAACCTCCAGGCTGAACTGTCGAAAAGGCTCTTAATACAACCAAAAGGATCTTAATTAAGGGTTAAACTCCGCTCAAGGGTTGCAAAAGGCCTCCGAAAAGAAGCCAACATCCTGCCCCAATCCCAACTCCAAACCAATCCCAAGGCCTACATCTGCCCCTCACGTAAGCAAGTACAAAAAAGGCATGGCTGTCAAAAAGGCTCTTAATCCAACCAAAAAGTGTTGAACATTCTATCAAGGGTTGAAAAAGGCCTCCGAAAAGAAACCATAGGGGTAGAAAAAACGTGTCCTACACGTGGGTGAGTAAAAACACAAATAATTAGGGATGAAAAGGGGTTGAAAAAGGCCTCCGAAAAGAAACCATAGGGGTGGACAATACGGTCTCACACGTGGCTGTGTAAAAAGTGAAAGGTGGGTTTTCCCCAGAAAATCCAAGATGGCGCATGGTGCCCCCGTACTACTGTCGTATAAATGGCATTTAGAAATCGTTTACCCTGTTATGTCTGTAATACGCTAACACGGCCAGGGCTAATGAATAGCATTGATGGCGACAATAATATGGTTAAAAGGGAAATTACCATTTTCAGAAGAAATCAGAATGGAAGGCCACCGCTAGAAGTCAGAGATTTAACTAGAGTTTACGCTAATCGTTTTCGGCTGATCCTTAACGAAATAATAGCTCTTGTTGAAAATGACCCAGCTTGTTTAAAACTAAATGTTTTGAAACAAACATCAACCCATACTTCTTTGATTTGTAATGGTAATAATAATGTTCATAGGGTGTCCGTATCGTGTAGAGTAAACATTTTTATTCTTTTAAACATTTATATACTAGAAAATGTACGATGTTGCGGGCAGCACATGGATGGCAAGGGTTTTATTTTGGAGCATTTACTTTTAGGGTTGCGCTCTGTTAATGGACGATATATCATTAAAGGTCAGCAATTACAGGCATTTTTTCAATAAACCCCACTAGTTAGTCAAAAAAAAGTGATAAGGACGAAGATAGTTTTAGCGAAGAACATTTCAAATCCATAGCCCCCGTTACGAAAGAACAATTTCGGGAATTGTATACGTTTTGTGATTCAATACCTTGCCAAAGTGGACAAAGGTATGTGACCAAAAAGGACCTCTTGATGTTTCTATGCAAGGTTCGGCAAGGTTTGTCGGACGAGTTTTTGAAAATAATTTTTCACTACCCAAGCAGACAGGCTGTAAGTATGGCCATTGCTACAGTTAGAGAATCGCTAATGCAAAGATTCGTACCTAACTATGTTGGACTTGAAGCCACTACGAGGGGGGATTATATTGCCAACAGTGTAACAGAATTTTCCAACCAATTATATAATTCTCAACCCAATACACCGATAGTAATTGCATATATTGAAGGGACCTACTCCTATATATCAAAAAGTAATAACTTTCGTGTCTTAAGACAATCTTACAACGTGCATAAGAGTCGCCACTTAATAATATCGGCTCTCATTGTAGCTCCAAACGGATATATACTAGCAATCCAAGATTCTTATTTTCGGACTCTAAAAATAATGATGCCAAAATGCTGATTAATGAGTTTAATAGGGATGGCCATGCAATAAGAGCATGGTTTCACCAAGGTGATATTTTTGTGCTGGATCGTGGATATCGAGATTCCATACCTCTGCTTGACGATGTGGGTATTTCAAACAAGATGCCAGCTTTTCTTGATCGGGGCCAAAACCAATTGTCGACTGAAGAAGTAAATAATAACTAAAACAGGTGGATAGTTGAAGCCAGAAACGGTCACCTCAAATCCATATTTAAGTTTCTTGGTCAAACAATTATAATACTACATAACGAAAACCTTGGCAATTTCTATCGTATTGCTGGAGCCATAATAAATAAGTTTCATCCTCGCGTTCTCATGTTAGGCGCTAACAAAGAGCTGGCTCACCAATTACTGGAAAAAGTAAGTCAGGTTAATATTGTACAAGCCCGGGTGAAAGTAGAAAATTTTCGTAGACGGAACGCTCGTTGGGTTCAAATAAATGAGCATGATTTAGGGGACTTTCTTCATCTCACTTTGGATTATCTTCGAGAGCTCACTGTAGGGGTATACTAAGTTAACCTGGCCCCATCTTACATTCAAGATAAGTTGCAACGAAATGAAGAAGAATTCCATATAGACACTCTTAATAATGAACCTGGTTTTATAAGAATTAGACATTTTTCGCGCTTTCGTAATGCTACACATCAATTGTGGATTGCTTACTACCCCACCGAAAATCAAGAAGCCGATGACAATGTGGAGGATCTAATTCTTGCAAATCAGGTGGAAGAACTGTTGGAACATGTGCGCATATTGCTAGTGTTTCGTGATGTTTTGGTATGCGCATTATGAAAATGATGTTTACTGTCTTATAAATAGTGGTTGAAGTGGTTTAAAAAATTTAATAAATTAATGGATGTTAAATAAATGTAAAAATGTTCTCCGAAACAAATCGTTAAACTAACTGGAGATACAAACCATTCACCAAAAATAATGGCTTTGACTCAGTCGGTAGATTAACGTAGGGTGGTTCAATCTTTTGATTTGCTTAATTACCTCAATTTCTGCTTGATTACTTCCACTGAACAGCAATATAATAACTGCCATGTAACACTAATAAAAAAGATCTCGGAGCGTCAAGTTATTTTTTAATTATGCTCGGAATAACTAAACCGAGGTTGTTTACAATAAAAATTCTACCAAAATTTAAAAAATAAAAAATTAACAGTTAAATTAGGGTTATATAAAATATATCTTAAAAGTAGCCTTAAATTACTAAAAAATCATTAAACTTAGATACCTGTCGAAAAATTTTTGTACACAAACTTTTTAATAACCTCTGGTATCTAAATGATTACGGAAATGTAAACCAAAGGTGATGTCATCTTTGCACCAATATTGCGCAATATCTTGAAATAATGCTTTACGTTGTAAACCACCAAAGTGGAATTTTCCTTCTTATAAATTTTCTTCTTGAAATTGAATAAACCAATGCTTATTGCATTCTTTCAAACGTTCAAAATAAATAATGGAATCCACATTCAGATCTGCATTAAAAGCAAAACGCCATCATAAAATGAAAGCGTACGTAACGGTTGAATTAATTGTGCAATGAAAGGCGGTAAAATTAAATGTGTACAAGTAAAAAAAGAAAGTGCCTGAAAATAGCAAATGTTTTAATTTTTAGTATTATGAATTAAATTATCTTACCATCAAATCAACGGCACTTTTCACAAAATTTAGAGAGAAACCCAAAAAAAAGCTTCCTGCATCTAACGGCGTACCACAAGAAGTAAGGAAAAAAATTGATGCTTTGGGATGTCAGATGATGATGACGCGTTGCGCGAAAATATTTGGGCAAAGAATTAAGTCAACGATATGAGCAGAAAAAAATAATTTAAAGAAACCTTTAAGAAGATATCCACTTAAGTTACACCAAAATGCAAATTAAGTTGCCTACCTCATACTTACAAATCATTAATAGATAAATTTTTTTCTTATATTTACAACTAAATGAACGAAGAACCTAAATTACTGTATATCTTAATACAACTCAAAATGGGTTGTTACAATCTAAAACAACTTTGTTGGATAAAATATTGGACGCAGGTAATAGAGCTCAACAACATGATCCAAACATTGCAGATAGGTAATAACAATGCGATGGAAGTGGATATTGATTAGGTTTGAAGAAGTGCCCTGTGGCCCATATTGTTGTAAATACTTATGTTGTTTGGTGTTAATAAACAATTTCTTTAAACTGTTGCACATAACATTTAAAAATAGCACTTTCACATTCACAACTTCGGTAAGCTGTAGAGCAAAAACTGTTCATTCTTCGACTTTCTGCCTATGGTAGTATTTGATTAGAACCTTGCAATTTACAACATATCAATAATTTTGCCAAATCCACAGAAAGCCATTTGCCATTTAAATGGTGCGGGGTCCTTTAGGCTTTTTTACATAACCGGGATAAAAACTGCAGGTTATAAAAATATTGCACATGATAGGAATGCTAACTGTATGTACCGTTATATACACCGCATACAATTCTCTCGCAGTACTCTTTATACCGGGCTGATTTACTTCTTCATGCATTAATTACTCATGATTCTAGTAAGAATTAGTATTTGAACTTTAAGGTTCTTTAAATGGATAGTTGAATTTGAGTTAATAAGTTTATAATAAACTTCTGAGTAGCTGCTTACGGGTTTACCTATTTGAAAATTCTAATTTTATAGCTACATCAGATTGTTATATTACCAACTCGCGTAGGTAAATATCTCATTTCTGAACATTAAAAAAAAAATTGAGAACTGATGGCGCTTTTTAACTGCTGATCTTCACTTGACTTTACCATTTTGGATTTCTCACTTTTGTTATCGTAGTATAACCGCTGACTGTTCAATAATTTCGTAATAATTTCAGCTTGGCTCCCCATATAAGATAAAGAGAAATGAGCGTTAAAGATGCTGAGTAATATTTAACAAAACGCTACAGTAAAAGGAATATTAGGTTTACTTTTAAGTCGTATAAAAGGGAGCACAATGCTTTAAATGTGACCAAATAACACACACTTTTAATTGTAAATAAATGAAACAATAACCCAGTTGTTTTTAAAATGAAATTACGAAATAATTATAATTTTCAAACAGAACATGAATAACGAATATAAAAGTAAATTTTAAATTGTAACATTTGTCATATTCAAATTCGGAACAAATTTTATGAAAACCCAAAAAAATAAATTTTATAAAAAATATTTACCAGATCTACCGGTCTTGGTTGCCATGGAAAATTAGTGCCTAATGGATCTTCTAAAAGTCGATCTTGAGCAGCAAAACTCACAGTTCCTCCATCTTTATCTAACAAAACCAATGTTGTCACCCCCGACTTAATTCTATACCTCCTCGAAAGTTTTGTCTGAAACAAACAAACTCTGTTAAGCACAAAAAATACCCAAATGAAATAAACTTCAACAAAGCAATAAAAAAAGTTGCAAATTTAGCGAAATTAACTCAAATCGAGCGTTATTACATTTTCTTTTTTTATAAAAGCTCTAGGTTTTAGGACATTTCCAGATTATCGTTTTTTCTATTCTTCTCTTTGTTCACATTTTTATGTTGCTGACCTAGCAATATATGTTTATTGATTATACATAACTTTTCGTAATATCGTATTTTTTATGTGAATTACAAATGTTAATGCATTCAGTTCATGAATTTAGGTTTGTTGACTAAGTTTTGCTAGTATTTTTCAGATTAAATCAAGTATCGAGGACTTTATCTGTATTGGTAAATATGCGTATCTGGGAAAGATTTGCTGAAATTACATTATAAATAATCAAATATCATCAAAATTTTATAGGGTGAAAGGGCTAAAATTACGCATTTCTATTCAAATATGCACAGTTTGTTACGAATATCCATCCCTTATGGTGAAATGTTGTGAAAAGTATTCGTAAAAAATATCGAGTTCATTTCATAACTAATAAACTGGAAAGATATTCTATAGTAGGTTGGCTGTGTTTATAGTGTTATCATTCTCCATAACTGATTTTTAAACTTGAACATGGATTTTGTTCCAATTAATGCGAATATGGTCTTGTACAGTTTACAAGAATTGTAAAGCAAGGCACTGGCATTCACGAATCTCCCTTTTTCAGCAGCTATTGGTTGTAACCTTTCTTAGTATGCAGCGTAAATTAAAAATTTGCCTTATTACAAATTTTGTTTAAAGTGTTGCTCAACATATTGGAAATGATCTTTCGATTTATTTGTTAATTGAAATTTAAAACCGTGCAATTTACAATACTTCATATGTAAACTAAACACGAATGCAAGGCGTATAATATCGTATCATATATCACTAAAAATTGAAGCGTAAAACGAAGTTAGAACAAGATATTTTTGTGCAGTCACAATCACAGGATATTTGCACATATGCCTGCTTGGAAGTTTGCACATCTTTACGCCTACACGATTGCACGCCTCCATGTTAGTACGTTTTCACGTTAAAGCGTGTGCGTGTTTGTGCGCTAGTGCGGTTGCGCGATTGCACGTTTGCTTGTTTGCTCAATTGCACATCTGCACGTATCTAGCTTTCCAAGTTTGCACGTCCGCGTGCCTGCATGTTTGGACGTTTGTCCATGTGTGTATTAACATATTTACACTTTTACATATTTCCAGATTGGCGCATTTGTACATCTGCACCTTAGCACATTTGCATACTTGCACATTTACACATTTGCACATTTGCACATTTGCACATTTGCACATTTGCACATTTGCACATTTGCACATTTGCACATTTGCATATTTGCACACTTGACCATTTGTACATTTGCACATTTGAACACTTGCACAATTACACATTTGCACAATCGCACATTTGTACGCTTTCACACTTGCACAATTGCACATTTGACTATTTGCACATTTGCATATTTGCTCATTTGAACAAGTAACTTTTGAAAATTATCACGTTTACTTATCAGCACATTTGCAAACTCACATATTTCCAGATTTTCACATTTACTCATTTACACATCTGCACATTTGCACATTTACACATTAGCACATTCACATGATTGCATATACGCAAATTTACATATTCACACTTTTTCCACTCGTATAATTGCACATTTTCGTATCCGCATATTATCATAATCGCATATACGCATATTTGATTGTTGGCATATTCGCATATTTGCATTTTTGCATATTCGCATCCTCTCAGCTTAGCACATTCATGTATTCACATAGTACAATACTTTCAAATTGCCATACTCGCATACTGGTATACTCGCATACTCGTATACTCGCATACTCTTACACACGTATACCTTCATAGACGTATCCTCGCTTACTCGCATACTTGCATATTTGCATATTTGCGTATTTGCATATTTGCGTATTCGCGTATCTGCGTATTTGTGTATTTGCATATTTGCATATTTGCATATTTTCAGATTTGCATATTTGCATATTTGCAATTTGCTATTTGCATATTTGCATATTTCATATTTGCATATTATATTTGCATATTTGCATATTTGCATATTTGCATATTTGCATATTTGCATATTTGCATATTGATATTTGCATATTTGTCATATTTGCATATTTGCATATTTGCATATTTGCATATTTGCATATTTGCATATTTGCATATTTGCATATTTGCATATTTGCAGATTTGCATTCATATTTGCATATTTGCATATTTGCATAATTTGCATATTTGCATATTTGCATATTAATTGCATATTTGCATATTTGCATATTATGCATAATTTGCATATTGCCATTGATTTTGCATATTGCATATTTGCATATTTGCATATTCGCATCCTCTGCTTAGCATTGCATATTTGCAATAGTCATATGCATATTTGCATCTACTGGCATACTTGCATATCGCATATCGCATATTCGCATACCTACTGCTTAGCTACATTCATGCACATCTCGACTTACTCGCAATTGCCATACTCGCATACTCGCACACTCGCATATGTGTATACTCCATATCGTATACTCGCATACTCTTAGCGATATACGCATACTTTCATAGACCATTCCTATTACTCGCATATTGCATATCTTGCTATGCACACTTCGCATATGCATATTGCATTACATTTGCATAATATTGCACATTATTGCATATTGCATATTTGCACATTCGATTATTGCATATTTGCATATTTGCATATTCATTCCTTTCACTTAGCACATTATGCATATCATTTCTACATTCACATTGCCATATTCGCATATTTGCATATTTGCATATTCATATTTGCATATTTGCATATTTGCATATTTTCATATTTGCATATTTGCATATTTGCATATTGCATATTTGCATATTTGCATATTTGCATATTTGCATGTTATTGCATATTTGCATCTTGCATATTTGCATATTTGCATATTTGCATATTTGATATTTGCAATTTGCTATTTGATATTTGCATATTTGACATATTGCATATTATGCATTTATTTGCATATTTACATATTTGTATATTTGCATATTTGCTATATTTGCATATTTGCATATTTGCATATTTGCATATTCTGAATATTTGCATATTTGTATATTTGCAATATTTGCTAATTGCTATTTGCGTATTTGCATATTGCATATTTGCATATTTGCATATTTGTATATTGCGTATTTAGCTATTTTTTATTTCGTATTGATATTTGCTATTTGACATATTTGTATTTCATATTGCATATTTGCATATTTGATACTTCATATTGCATATTTGCATATTGCATATTTAATATTTCATATTTGCATTATGATGATATTTGATTTGTATATTTGCATATTTATAATGCTATGAAAATTGATATTAATATTCATATTTAATTAGTATGCAGTTTATACATGTTGAATATTTATATTTAATAATTGATATTTCATGAGTTAGAAGATTTTATATATCTTGCAAATATATAATATATTTATATTTATATATATATCAACTGATGTGATGTTCTAATTATATATATATATATATATATATAGTAGTATATTATATAAATTTAGAAAATATTGGGATGTTTCTTTAGTACACAGATTGTTAATCTTTCGGGTCGACTGATAAGTGTGATAAGCTTAGATTGATTTTTTTATTCTATAGTGTTTAGTCATGCACGGAGGTTGTCCATGCTTTTATATTTATTGACTTATATTGGTTATTTATAGGTGAACAGTTGTAAATTTTCTTCTTTGAGTTCCGCAAGTATTGTTGGTATTCTTACTTTATCGGCGTTGTGCAAATATATATTGGAGCCGAAATTTTTATTTTTTATCCGCATACACTGACGTGACTGCGTTTGCTGTCGCTACTTCTTTATTGTTATTAGTGGTTATATTAGTTAAAGAATCCCTCCGCAGGGTTCTAGTAAGTGTTAAATACACTTACTGATTTATGATGGAATACGGAACAGCACTTACACTGGAGAAAACCCGCGGAGGTTTAATTTAATTACAATTGACGTTGTAAATTCACACTTTCGAGCGAACGGACGTCAGTCCTCACGCAACCGATATAAAGTCAATGTATGAATGCATGCTGGGGATCCATGATTGCGGCTGAAGAAGCTTGGAAAACTCAACCTGCTTTATAAGAATGGACCTCCTGAACAAATCTGAGCGTTTCCATTTCCAAGTTACCAGGTCGTCTCTACACTCTAAGTCTTCAACTGTCAGGGTGTATTACAAAAGAGATTCGTCTGTGAACAAAACCCTAGACCATTGCTCTTCTGTCCACAGAATGTGATCTTCAGTCAATTCTACTCTGCGTGCTCGACTACCGTTCCGAATTGGTGGGGCTCTTATTGGACGGCGGCAGAGCTGGGACGATTACAGGTAAAAGTAATCGATACAGTAATCGATTACATTTGCTGTAATCAGTAATCGCGGACGATTACTTTTTAGACAGTAATTAGTAATCGGTAATCGATCACAATTTACGTGTAATTTGTAATCGTTTTCGAATTTGTAATCATGATTATCGCACTCCTAAAAAGCACGATTATTTTGTGTAAGCGCGATTACTTTGAGTAATGACGATTACATTATGTAATCATGATTGGGTACTTTGGGAAAATGTGAATTGTGACAAGAAGTGCTTTATCGAGGTCTTTATTCACTCCGGCGACGTGGAGTTGGGGCGAGATTGCGACAAAACAAATGATTTTGGTGGCATCAGAAAATCGTAGAGTTTATACGATATCGTAAGAAATATTTGTAATTATAAGTAATGTATCCATGCACATAAATGTACGCATTTGTTTGAGACTGATTATTTCGCACGTATTTGTACGATTAATTTTTCGTAGGAACTTGTTAACTTGCATTCAATTTAACCGCTACCAAACAATTTGTTTTTTCACGAATTCGTAAGAATAAATTTGGTAGCATTTTGTATTTTGTGCTGTCTTATTTTTATTATAATACGTTTTGTTCCTATCCTATTATAAAATACATAGAGCATAAATATTGTATTTAGAATTTTCTATTTATGTTGAATACTATAGTATACTTGATATCAAACAATAGGTTTGTTCCAGATGAACTCCGAATGTTACGCAAACAACGTTAACAACGTTAAACACTGCTTGCAGAGTACGAATTTCGTGCGCATCTCGTGGGCGTCATTTGTAAGTGGTCATAACTCATTCTGTGATTTGTCTGTAATACATTAAAGAGGCTAAATTGTTATATGAAGAAAGTTTATCTCAAAGGTCACGGGTATGACATGAGACTTAGCGCAAGTAACCTGGTGTGACTTAGAATTAGATGAAAACAACATTCTCCAAGTACCCAATAAAGTAATCGTTTTGTAATCGGTATTACGATTACTTTGCGATTACAAACGTAATCTGTAAACAATTACAATTTGAAGAGTAATCAGTAATCGGTAATCGATTACTATATGAGCAAAGAATTGTAATCGGTAATCGATTACTTTTAACCTGTAATTGTCCCAGCTTTGGACGTCGGGCGTGCAGAGTGGCTTCATGCAATCGATTATTTGAGAGCATACAAATACATTATGGTTAGTCTGAAACTGATCAACAAATTGTTTAGCTGGTCGTGATCTAGCTTCCGGAGTTAAGTAGCAATCTTGAACTGCGATAGTAACGCGTCCACGGCCTGGATGTTGCCAATCTACTAATAACACTGGTGGTGTCTAAAGCTTGCTGCAACATTAACTTGTCTTCGGTCAGCTTCTAGCATACCTGCAGCTGTATTAATTTCAGTTAAACTTAAATATTGTCGTTGGTGGCCTACTATAATAACTAGAGCTCGGATTTATATGCACGAAAATTAGTTAAAATATGTGCATATATATATGCATCTAAAATCTTTAAAATATGCACTTGATTGTGTAAAATATGCACAAAAACATGCAACATATGCACTAAATTTTACTCACAATAATAAACAAAATATTTTTATACATTTATTTTTAAAATAATACTTATACAACACATATAAAGCAATAATTATGATATTAATGACTAATGAGATTAACCAATGGAATAATGAGACAATAACAGGCAACAAAGTTTATTGTTATTTACATTACCAAAACAGTCTATAATTATATATTTTCTAAGTTCTGTATATCAAACGATTGCCTTCTATCGGAAAGTATAATCTTGTATACAGAGAAACTTCGGTCTACATCTAAAGATGTAATGGGCGCATATTTTGAAAGAGAAATAATTGCAGGATCTACATTACTTGGCACAAATTCACCTTGTAAAATTTTTGAAACATTTTCAAGAATGCTAAACCCTGCATTTTTAATTAGAACACCACTAAGTTTTTGTTCAATGATATTTCCAATTTTTCCAGTAACTCCGCCAATCAATTTTTTAAGACTATTAACTAATTCAACTGACTCCATCAAAGGGATTCCCTGTTTTTCTAAATTCAAAATTGTTTCGACGATAGGGTTGTAATTGGCTATAACAAATGCTAACTGCTGTGGTAGTTCAGAATTCCGCAACACTTTTTTTGATTCTATAATTGCTGCTGAACTATCAGATAAATCTACAATAACTTCTTTAATTTTATTAAAATATTCCGCATACAAAAAAAACGGCATTTAACCAAGTACTCCACCTAGTAATAACAGGTTGGAGGGCAGAGGTGTATTTGGCAATTTTTTTTTGTACAGTTGTATTCTCAGGAGTGCTTTTATAGACACTTTTTTAAGATTACTAATTAAAACATTTACAAGTGGAAATTGTATCCTTATTTCTTCCGCTACTCTATTAATCGCGTGGGCTAAACATGTGTGAATTAAATATTCATAGAATATTTTTAGTTTTTTTGCTGCTTTAAACATATATGTAGCTGCATCCGGTAACATCAACACGATTAGGACAAGTCAAATATTGTCGACAACTCAGGGATTAAGAATGGAACACCCCAAAGAAACCATAATAATAGTTAATAGCATTTAAGCACGTAAACTTGCATTTCGGAAAATCCCTTAATCCGCTTGAATATTTCTGAGCAAGTTATTCAAGATAACAATGGGAAGGAATTAGTGATGGGAATAATCGAGACATTTCCATAATCGATTATTTTATTACTATTTATTAGTAATCAAGATATTTTAATTATCGACTAATATTAGTAGTTTGAAAATTTATAAACTAAAGGATCATAAAAAAAGCTTCTAAAGAAATGCAAATTATTGAAACAAGCTATTTCCCCGCAAAATTTTGCGGTAAACGTATGGTTTGAAATTGTTTCTTTGAAAACAAACTTAAAATGTTAGCGTCGGGTGCTAGACTTTTGAAAAATTGAAATCAAATTTGTAACAAAATTAAAACTTTAAAATCAAATTCTGGCTCCGTTATTTCTTTCTACACAAATTTACCTTTATATCAAAAAAAAAAAAAAAATCATCGAAACCCGTCAAGCGGTTGTCTCACAATCAGCGTGAACTAAATGATCCTATTATTTTAATATATATGATTATATAATTTCATTTGTTTGAGTAAGTTAAAAACAAACATCTTTAAACTTTTGATATAAGCAATACGCATATTGTAATTGCTTATTAACATTAAATTATCCAGTCTATTCACCCATTCATAGAAATAATCTCATTAAATTGCTATTTGGAATTTGGATAACAAATGTAATTAGTCAAACCAATAATAATAGTAACTTATTGCCAATGGCCGTCAGAACAGTAACCTATTGAAAATGTGAAACTGAAAGATTTATTGCATTCTACCTTAATGAGTTTCCTGTAGATAAATAAATATGCAAGAATACACATAATTTAATATAATTCCATTGAATCTCCAAAATGGGAAGAAGAAAAAAAAACGGCGAAAAATTTCACGAATGTATAGAATAAATGTCATTTTTCATTTTCATTATAAAAAAATTTAAATTGAAAAAATATGCAATAAAATGCACGCAATGGTGAAATATGCACATTACGTAAATATGCAAAATATGCAAAACAAAGTTGGTGTCAATCGAATTTAAATTATGCAATTCGTGTATGAACAAAATATTTTTGTTGGCTTATTTATATTATAGAATATGCATTTTGCATATAATCCGAGCTCTAATAATAATAGCACCAATAAAATTTAAAACGCCCCAAAATACACAAATCAACAGTAAATGATGATTAGTTTGACAATTAACCATTTGCATTGGTTTGTTTATTATTGGAACAATTGATATCGCTAACCCAAAGACTTACAGTAACACACTTGATCAATGACACAAATATCTAATAACAAAATTAATTTATATCGATAAAAAAACATATATCCCTAAAAGCCTAGACTTTTGTGATGTGTGTAATAGGGATGCATTAAGGGTGACTTTAGTGCCTTACACTTAGTACTTCAGATTGTAATTTTAATGTAATAAGCACGAATAGATTTAATTTTGGCTTGTTGGTTTAATCTAAAAGCAAGCTAAACTGAAGTTTCAATCGCACGGAAAGATCAAAATAATCGTGTAACTTAAAATTCATGCGATCTCGCCGTAAATTATCATCAAAGCATGTGAACAATGTTAAATTAATTTTGGTTGTAAATCATAAGTGTCACCCAAGCACTTCAAAAAAAAAATTGAAAAAAAAACATAACCTCAATTTAAACAAAAACAAAAATTACATATTCATCTGTTAACCTTTACATTTCTATTTTGTTTCCTCTTTTTCTATGTATTCAAAGAGACCTACCTATACAGATTCTTTAATAAAAAATTCTACCCTTATGATTGTGCTTACACGAAATTGCATTCACCCTTGATTCTGAAATGAGTTTTTTTAATGTAAGATATTTCTTATGATATTTTTCCTGTATCAAAGAGAACATAAATCGAACAAAAACAAACAATGTTAATTATCGCTATTTTAAAAGCAAATACGGAAATGTAGGATTTTAGTTAGAAAGATTAAAAGATTTATGAGCGAGATTAGATGTTTGTTTATTTCTTGTTTTTCTCTTTGTGCTTAAGGTAAGTGTATACAATATCGCCATGTTAAACTTTTAATTAATTTCTACGGAAGGCGAAATACTTTTAAGACAAAATACACAGGGCGGCCAAACGCGGAGGGGGTGGAAGATTGTATAAAGACGAAATAAGTTAGAGAAATGATTTTTGGACCAGAGGTAGATATCAACAGCCACTACATTTTAAAAATATTTTTGATCATACAGGGTGTTTTATGTTACTGGAACAAACTAAACTTGTACTCTTTTAAATGGAACACCCTATAAATTATTACATTTTGGAAAGCCCATAAAATAGGCTTTCATTTGATATAAAATTGTATGAGTCTGTCTCCTTTGGTTTTAGAGATATTCAATTGTCTTTCGAAAACATTATCCCACTTGTGGCCGTCGCCACTGACTTCTTAGGCGACTTTTATTTATTTTAAAATGACAAAAAAATTTTGGGGGTACTGAAGTATTTTTTTTAAATTTTTCAAATGGCACCTTCAAAAGTAATGGTTTAGTGAACAGACGTAACATGCATTATTATAGCATTGAAAATCCTCTTAGGATTAGGCATGTTGACCAACAAAATCGATGGTCACTAAATGTGTGGGGTGGGGGGTTGGGTCCCATGCTATAAGTCCTTATTTTTTTGGAGATATTCTAACCGGCGAGATGTGTTACCTAACATTCTTCAAAATATTAATGAACCAGTTTATGGAAATATCTGGTTCCAGCATGATGGTGCACCCGCCCACTACCATCGAGACATTTTTAAACCACTGGAAGGAGAATCAGTGGATAGATCGAGGAGGACCGATTTATTGGCCTCCGAGGTCACCTGATCTGATCCCATTCGATTTCTTTTTGTGGGGTTACGTGAAACATTGTGTGTATCAAGAAATTACAGCCACACAAGAAAATATAAAGGAAAAAATCAGAAATGTTTTTCAAAATATCACATGGCCTATATTAGGGGTAGTGAAGAATAATTTTGTGCCACGTGTTAATAAATGTGTTGAAGTTGTAGGAAGAACATAAGAGCGTCTAATGAGAAATTGATTTTTGATTTTTTTTCTTTTTCATTTTATTGTTCTTGTTTTGTTGTAATTTATCCTATAAAAATAATATATATTTACAGTTATTTGAAAACAATACATAGTTAATTTACAACATTAAGACAAATTTGGTAATGCCAATAAACAAAAAAATAAATTAAAAATACTTTCGAAGATTCGAATTTTTACAGTAGAATTGTGAGTATTTCAAAACTTTGTAAGTGATAGATATTTAAGAACGTCAAAGTTTCTTTTATAAATTAATACAACCTGATTAAAAATTCTTTAGCATGAAACTACAATTCCATGACTATTTTTATACGTTTATAAGACATGCTTGATGAAAAGAAAGAGTATCAAACAAATCGTCGAATGACATGAACGTCTTTGGGATGCCATTTAAAAAATTAAAAAACAGTTGACGCCTTGTACATTATTAAAAAATCTGAAAATTAAGATATTTCAAAATACTACAGGACCACCAAACATTTTTGTCATTTTAAAATGAACTAAAGTCGCCTAACAAATCAGTGGTGGCGACAGCAAATGGCATAATTTTTCGAAAAACAATTGAATGTGCTTAAAAGCATTTGTCTAACTTATTTCGTCTTTGTACAATCTTCCACCCCGTCCTCGTTTGGCCACCCTGTATATGGAACATGTTGTCCAAGTCATGTACATACAGTGTAAATTGATGTCGCGCCACCTCAAGTACACAGAGGGAATTCCTTAATTTTTTTTTAAATTTTGCTGATTGGCAATTATGTCAACAGGGACTGGCAATATCACCACCTTTTTAAGTTTTATTTTGTTTAGACACATTTTCAATATTGGAAAAAATCTTGATTTTGGTAAAAACTGTTTACTAAGGTCATGTAAATAAATATAAAAATTCAGGAACAATATGGACAAATGAATTTATCCATTTTATATTGCTTTGTCAAGCCGAGGCAGTAGTCGTGCAAATAAGATTTGCATATATCGGCAATTCTGTCCTCTTGATATGTTTCGCAAAACCAGCTTTCCGTTTTTTCCTATTTTTGAATCTTTTTCTTGGCCGCATTTTAATTTGAAGTGGGGACTGTAGGGTTATTTAAAAGGTCTTTCATAACAACTTGCTCTACTGTTTACTGGTTTCTTCTGCAGATCAACTGTCAGATATATCAAATTTGTCGCCCTCAGAATCATCGCTGTCACTAGAAGTTTTTAATTGACGTCTGATAGTCTTCCTTGAAGGATTGGACTTATTCTTGATTGTTGCGTTGGCCGTATTTAAAGGACCTATATTGAGCGGGCCGTTCTACTGGACCTGGAAACGATGTCTCTCATTTCTATTTTCAGAAGGTCGCTATATTGGATTTCCACTAAGGCTGCTTGGTGCAAATGCTTTAACTGGTAAGATATCTGGGTTAAATGGAAAAATACCAGTCGCCGAAAATTTAGATTTTATGTTGGAGCACCTGTGTCAAATAACAGAAAAAATGATGCCAGAACGTTGTTTTGTTAGAGAACGATCTCTATGATTGGACCAGTACTTAGAACTTCATCGTCTCAATAATGTTCAAAAGAGCGAAAGACTGCCTTGTGCGTTGGTTGGAACTCGTGGGTCGTATTGCTTGGTAAGCAGTATAAGGTGATTCCTAACCCTTCAGTGACATTATCAATTGAGTGACTTAAATGACATTTAGCACTATCGAAAATTAAGAGACATGGTCCAAGATGCTTTATATTTTGCAAAATGTTGAAGCCAGGACTTGAAGATTTCAATAAGTATGCTGCTTTTAGGTGTCATTAGTGCCATGCTTCCTGGTGGTAAATAATCGGTCCATTCCCGTTTCACCCGTTTCCCCTTGAATAAGATTAACGGAGGTACTTGAAAACCCATAGCGTTTCCACATGAGACTAGCGTGACGTTTTGCCCATGTTCATTTGCTACTAGATGAACTTGTTTGACACCCTTCTTTGCAAGAATCTGTTGTTAGTAGTGTAGGGCCAAACTACAACCTTTTCGTCCATATTATAGATGCACTGTGGTTTATCTATAATATGTAATAATTTGGGGGTTGCGGTTGAAGAATCCTCTAATCCAGAAACGGTGCGCCATTTTAATGACTATCTTTAATGGCGAGAACTCTCTGTGGAAATCAAGTCGCAAAATACCTCCGGGCGTCGAATGTCTTTCGACTAATTCGAGCTAATTTCACGACATTTAGTATACATGGGTTTCTTCAAATTCTTCAAATTTGTGAACGATTTTGTTGTATCTCATACAGGGCGTCACAAGCGACGATTAGGAGACTTTAAGAGCGCTATAACTTTTTGTGCCACGGTGTATGTTATTTGGGCTTGATAATTTTTTTCCTTATCTTTTCAAGTTAAGAAAGGTAAAGTATACCTTTTAAAGTCGCTAGAAGCAACGCTTTCCGAGAAAAACGCATCTGAAACTGATGACGGTGGTAAATTGTCAAAGTGAGTCAAAAGCTATTACAAAGTATTGTAATTCCTTTTGGAGACCTAGTGAGATGTCGCATTTTACGTTTAGAACACATATCTTTTCATAGAGTATTGGTTAACACCAAATTATTACAGTACTGCATACGTAAGAAAACATTGATGCAATATTCTTACAGCACCGAACGGTATAACAAACATGCTCTTTAACAGGGCTCGCAGCTAGTCCTTTCATCATGAGCTGGTTTACACCTTGCAGCACTATCTAGTAATAAAATTGCAATAAAAAATAAACGTAGAGTCTTTTCAAACATGATATCGGACAGAAGGATCTGGTAACGTTTGCTATATGTTACAATTAACCCTCTAATGGTGAAGCCCAAAAGTGATCGCTACGGACATAAAGATTATATCTCTTACGTGCAACATCAAAATACAGAGCTCCTCAACTTTTTAACAGTGGTCTTAAGTAAATTACCCAAGACTTTGATAATGTTTCAAATGGAAACAAAATTATAGCTTCTTACTCTGGCCTAAAGCATTGGTTGACATATTGAATTTTACTGTCATAACACTAGTTGAAGAGGCACTTTTAAGACAGATGCCTGAAACAAGCCTTAAAGAGTTCATGAAATAGTACAACGAAGGACACGGAGAGTTTCTAGAGGAGCAGTGTTGAACTTGAGAGATGATACCTTACCCAGTGCATCCTAGATGTCAACATTTTACGCAAAGCTTGTATGGATTTTACCACAAAAGACAAGGTCGATCCGTTCCGGATGCCCTACCGTCTAGCCTGCGGTTTTGTGTTCAGAAGAACCTTCCTTCAGGTAGAAACAATACGACTTTGGGATAGTCATCAAGCGGATTTTATTGCTACAGTCAAGTGACGTTCCTGATATGCAACACTCCGGCACCCTTAGAGAAGTGCGACTACGCGAAAGTGTAGTAACACCGTGTACCAGTTTAATGAGTACTGCTATCAAGGGCGCGACAAATCTTATCCTAATCAGACAGAAAAGTTTAAGTAGATACTATGGCGTCGTGATCAAGAAAGACGGAGGCCACGGATCAAGTCTTTCGGATATAACTTGGGAGATATGTGTTGGTGTGAGTTTAAAACATTTCCCATTAAAAATCTCAAGGCTTTAGAATTTTTGAATGACCACAACGTGCCTAAACACAAACCATTAAACGCGCGTAACGCATTATTCCACTATGTGACTAATGCCATAAAGCTATACTACCAGGTCTATACAAATGGAGAAACCAAATAAGTGGATATGTGCTTACTCCACCCATATCTAAACAGATATTGTAAATATCGACTAGGACATCCGCCTGTACCTGTTGTTCCCCGGAAAACTACAGTGTATGAATCATTACACAATGTAAGGGTGCAGTGGTATTCCGACATACTTTATACCCACCTGTTCTACCCTACCGTTTAGATGCAACGGAAAATTGACGTTCCGCCTTATGCACAAGTGAAACTCTAAACCTGGAAGAGTGCGAGGAAAAGAAACGCATAAGTTTACTGGGACCGATACTTCCGTATATTGTTTTATCTTGCTGATGTATTAATTTAGTATGAACCATTAACAACCCTTGTACGTAAAATGTAATGTTATTTTATAAATAAAGGTTACGTTTGACTAAAATAGCTTCTTTGCTTATTTATAGCTCTGTAAACGCGAATTTCTCTTAGTTGCAATGAACGCTGTTGTAGTGTTTGCAGTACTGTGTAGTACTACTGCACTGATTACTAGTAGTGATAACGAAAGCAATTTGGAGATAGTTGAAACTTATTTGCGTATATGAGTAACAACCCATTTTGAGTTGTATTAAAATATACCTTAATTTAAGAAGGTCTTTCGTTCATTCAGTTGTAAATATGAGAAACAATTTTAATTAATTTTGCATTATAGATATGTGGTAGGCAACTTAATTTGCATTTTGTTGTAAATTCAGTGCTCATCTTCTTAAGGGTATATATTTCTTAAAGGTTTATACTCCCACTCAAATTATTTTTCTGATCATTTTATTCGCGCATTACGTCATCGTGACTTAATTCTTTGCACAAATCCTTTCAAGCACGACTACCTCGTCTAATTTCAAAGATCCATTTTTTCACTTCCTGATGAAGGTTGTGAGAAGCAGAAAGCTTTTTGGGTTTTTCATCTAAATTTTGTGCAAGTGCCATTAATTTGATGGTAAGATCTTTAACTATGTAATACTAAAAATTAAAACATTTGCTCTTTTCAGGCACTTTTACTTTTACTTCTTTTAATTTTACTTTTTTACTTTTACATTTAATTTTACCGCTTTGGATTGCACAATGAATTCTACTGTTACGTACGCTTTCATTTTATGATTGCAATTTTGCATTCAAAATTTCAAAATAATGTAATAAATATTGGTTTATTCAATTTCAAGAAGATAAATTTATAAGAAATAAAATTCCATTTTATGGGTGTGGTTGACAAGATAAAAGCATTGTTATTGCAATATATTGCATCTTGTTTTGCATTTCTGCATTATGTTTTATAATACCAGGGGTTCTCAAGATGATGTAGTATATTTGGTAACAGGTATTTAATGTTTAATGATTTTTTTTAGTAATTTAAGGCTATTTTTAAGATATACTGTTAATAAACCTAGTTGTATATTTTTTATTATTTTACATTTTGATAAAATTTTTAGTGTAAAACTCAGTTTAGTTATTCCGAGCATTATTAAAAATAACTTGGCGTCCGAGATCATTTTTATTAGTGTTACATTGCAAATTTTTTATATTGATGTTCAGTGGAAGTATGCTAGCAGATTTTATGGTAATCAAGCAAATGAAGAGACTGGCCCTATGTTAATCTACAGATTTGAGTCAAAGGCATTATTTGTGGTAAATGGTTAGTATCTCCTGTTAGTTTAACGATTTGTGTTTTTGGAGAATTTTACTCTTATTTCATTATTATATATTAAACATTTTATATTTTATACTATTACCAGTTCGACCACTTACATTACATATGGTTACATAAATGAAGATGCGGATGCGTCGATAGATGATCATTGTTTGATCATTAGATGTGCCAACCAAGATGCTATCTACAAATACGCATCACATCTATATAATTGGGAAAAACCCAAGTTATCGATATATTAACATCGTTTCAACGATATAATAATTCTAGACTAATCGTAGGTAATCAATGCGAATACTCGTTTTATGAACCTGGTAAAATCCTGGGACATTCAGGCTTTCCAAAGAAGGATCAAAGTATAATAAAATACATATGGACTGGGGTGAGTGATGGTATCTTCTAGCCTCGCACAATCTCCCTGAGGATCAAATCAGCTACTTTATTGTAATATTACTGAGATTGGTCATGCTTTAGGCTTACAACATTCGCATGATGGAAGTTCCGTCATGTATGCATATAATGAAAACGTTTTCGTGATTTAGCGTCGGATGATATTATGGGGACGAAATCATTATACCCTACTACCGCTGCTACATCTAGTTTAGTTGGAATGACTACTACCTCTACTAAGACAATGCCTGCTTTACCTGCCCCAGACTTATGCAATATCGATATTGATTCTAAATAAGCAATTGTACATGTTCTACGTGAATTAGGTTTGGATATCTGATTTAAATGGTATATATGTCGAGCCCGATAAGAACTTGTTCAAATGGTTGCCCTTCCTTCCAACTACCTTTAAGCGCTTTGATGCAATATATCAAAAGCCTAACACTGATATCGTCTTCTTTAGGGATGGATATATTTATCATGTGCAATTTCCTAGTTTACAACTGTTATCTGGATGGCCTCGATTATACAGCAACTATTATACCCCCACCAGAAGTTATTTTTATGTCGCTGTAAACACCTATAGCGGACGAACACTAATGCTTCATGGGAAAACAAGATAATTGAATATGATAAATGGCTTCAACGACCAAAACACATTTACTGCATACGGATACATTTCCAAATCTACCGCCGAAAATAACAACATTCAGATACATAAACGGAAATTATTCTTTATCGATAGGAATCAGTTTTACGAATATAACGAGTTTACTGATCATGTGATGCAATTAGGAAAGTTGATCTTTCCAAGTTTAACATTTTGTCCAAATAAAGGTTTATTAGAGCAATTACATGATGTTTAAAAACATCACAAAACTTATTAAGTTGGATAAAGGCATAGTGTATTATTGTTATTATTATTATTATTATTATTATTATTATTATTATTAAAATACTGTTTTACATAATATGTGTTTTATTTTACATTTGTTACAAACTTTTGTAGGAAAATCTACAGACTGGAAGCTACGCGTCTGGCGCCGGAAGTGACGCGCCTGGAAGCAGAAGTTAGGCGTTTGGAACCGGAAGTTACACGCCTGGAAACATCAGTTCCCGTCAGCGAGGCCCTCCTTATTAGAACATATTTCAAATTTCAAGTTTTCCGGCCATACCAATTACAGGAAGCTAAATCTACTTTTAAAATATACGACCTGGTGGGGCCATGATCAACCTCTATTAAAATACTGTTTTACATAATATGCGTTTGATTTATTAAATCTTTCACAAATTTCTGGAGGAGAATGTACACAATTTCAGTTACATTACAGGAATACTTTCTTCATCGCTCAGACCTTCATTATATAGATTCGTTGGTACTTCATTTGTAAAATTTGCATAAGCCAAATAATTACGAGAATAATTCATATAATTCAGCTTCTGATTTATCACATCCACAGCCAAAAAGAATAGGTTGATTGCCTGTTCGAATAATAATACTGAACTGTTCCTCTGCTTATTCTTATCCGATTTTGTTCAACTAATTCTCAAACTATGCCACCACCTTATTTATAGAACGTTGAATCAAAGTGCGACGTCATAATAATGATAATGAAGCTTAGTTAGTCCTCAAGCCAGCATACATACGTTCATTACCTGTGATGCAATAGGAAGTGCATATAGTAGCGGAAATTATAGCCTAAGTTCTTTAGCACATTTACTCATTATTATTATTTTTAGATGGATCGTATAATCTTAGAGTTTGAAACAATGATTGAGAGTACTCGACGAATAAGATGTGAACTGCTACAATTAAGCGTTGAAAATTTGTTTGCAATATGGAATAAGTTACCTCATCACTATCAGGACGATGGGCAATTACGTAACAAAATACGATGTGTGAAGAATTGTAATAAATCATCCGATGTTTACCATATAGGTGGACCAGCTCCTTCAATATTAGATTGTTTTCAATGTAATAAATAAATTCGTTCAATTATGATGACGCATGTTTTATTTTACTGGCACAGTTTTATATATTAACTCCTATAAGCTGTAGGAATTGGAAAACAGCTTCAGACATTGCAAATATTTTTCATAACAACTTTTTATGTACAATACATAAATAGAAGTTTAATTTATGTACATAGTAATAATATAAGGTAGCGATGACATTGATGATGGATCAGGCTATCCCATAAATATTATTTATTAATTTTAAATGCAGAATAATAATAACTTATCTATATAATAAATGATAGTTTAGCCATCATTTTGGCTTTACCAATATCTATGCTGCCTCCATAAACGATTGCAATTTGTTCAATGCATGCTTGAAGATTATAATCCGTTAGTTTCTTTGTTACTATCTCTGGGACAAATATACTATTTTATTCGGTCTCGACCACAATTTTTCTTCCATATTGAGAATTATTAAGTTTAATATTTTTGAACCGGAATTTATAATCAATAACCATATGCGAAAATTTTAATACATGTTTGAATGCACCTTCGCCCACTAAATTTAGCTGCTTTAGAAGATTAATTTTCCATTTTTAAGGATGTAATATTAATAACTGACTGTATATATCTATTGCATTCAGTATTTAATCTAATTCTTATGAATATCAAGAATGTGGTTTTCCGGCCTCATTGTTCTAGAAAAAATAGACATTATCATTATCTTCCTTAATTCATTCTGAAATGTACTAAACTGGGTATTACTTTAGAAATTGTTATATTAAAGTAAATAGTTAACAAATTTGTTTCTATGCATTATCGCATTTATTATTTTTAACTACTAAATGCATTTTTCAATATTGATTTTTAAAATACAATTATTCATAATCAGAGTGCATACTGCTTACTGCCCATTATACGAATGTTAAGAATACAGCGGAAATTATTTTCTTTAAGTCATTCCAGAAACTATATCCCCCAGGACGTCATTTAATTTATTAACCAAAATTCTTCGCAGATATTATGCAAATATAATTACATATTTGTTATCAAATTCATTATTTTTAACTAATTAATGCATTTTCAATATTGATTTTCTATATCGATTTATTTTCAACCGCAATAGCTTAATTTATAACGTTGCGAGTGACGTCAGCATAAATACTTCTGTAGATATTACGCTTTATACATTTTATATCTAAAACCGAGATTGGCAAAGTGGTAAACAAACAGGTTACCATAACCTTCTGGAGTTCAAATCTCGCTGCAGGTAAATAATTTTTCAGGCTTTATACTTTCACAGGAGGTAGACGCATTAACGTCTCCAACAACAGCAAAATTAGCTCCTCAGCAGCAGCGAAGAAGCCACCAACTACCTTTCCAGCAACAACCAAGAACCAGAAGTGGCTCTTCAGCAGCGGAGGAGAACCGGAAGTAGCTCTTCAGCAGTAGCCAAGAACCTCCGGTTTCCGTATAAACAATGTACTGACGAATGCGCATTGCAACATCCCAACATGGCCGCCAATATGGCGTCTCGCATTGGCAACAGAGGGGCCACTCGCTTGCTCATCTCAACAGGGCGCGAACCATCCTTGCATCCCATTGGACCGACATCGCCACAACTTCCACCAAGTGGAGCCACGCCTCGTACTCATTGATCCGCCAACCGCCAACTTCCTGAGGGCGGGCTTAACTGCTCGCTCACGTCGCTGATTGTTGTGACGTCCACTTTCTGCGCTACAACCTGTTTGGTTTCATGGTCATAAACAAGGATACCGAAGTTAATAATGGTCGCTATACGAAAAGGTTTGCTGAATATATAATACCTTAAGCTGTTTTCAGTAGTTTAGTAGGTACTGATCCGTTTAGGTATTAACAGCTATCCGTTTAGTCTGAACCGATACAAAATAAGCTACCAAAACCGTGGTAACTTTCAACATGGACTCGATAAGCATTAAATTAATTTTATCAGCATAAATGTTAAAAGATCAATTTTAAAATGTTAGTGGGCCTTGGATGTTTACGTTCATAATAATTCCTGTGAGTATTCTACTTTTGAAATAAGCTTCAATAGGTTGCTGCATTAATTTTTGCAGATTACCCCATCTATTTTAAAAGCGTTCCTTGATTGTTTCAGTTCTAGTAAATAACACTTCGTAAGAATTAAATTACTATCTACCTTCAGAACATTTACTAATATATTGCTCAACTAACCTAATATTTTCCTTAATATACGAATGTGCCGAATTAGTTCATCTATGTTTAATTAATTTCATCGCTTTCCTGGTTAACGCCAGAACTTGCGTGCTCATATGTGAAACTGTAGCAATTTACAGTAAAAGGTTGTTATCCGATTAGGTTTACACAATATTGCAATAGTTAACACGTAGGCGATTTTACATACACAATAACAATGTACAGTATATTCAACAATAATAGCAGCTTTACATACGCTTTATAGAAAAGATGTTGTCGAAGCGACTGATATGATTGCAAAATTTCAATTTATGTAGATGGGTTGACCCCACGAGGTTAGCGAGTAGTAGATAATGCATAAAGCCAGTTACATGAGTCATTGAAAAGATCAATAAACTTTGAGAAATTGTTCTATTTTTAGATTTACAAGAATTGTAATGTGATACCCCTACAGGTTTATAAATGTTGACCTTGAAACTTGTTTCCATGAACTAATTCTATCTTTAGATTAATAAGAATTATAATATAATACTCCTGCAGGTTTACAAACTTAGACCTTGAAAATTCTATTTTTAGATTTCCAAGAATTGTAACATGATAGCAATAAATGTTGACCTTGAAGAGCTTGACTCAATTTTGCCAATACAAGAACCATTTAACCTACACCTACTTTTTAGCATCGACAACAGTCATTTTTATTGTTTCCAAGAATTAATTCTATTTTTAGATTTCTAAGAATTGTAATATGATACCCCTGCAGGTCAACAAACTTAGACCTTGAAAATTCTATTTTTAGATTTCTAAGAATAGTTATATGATACCCCTGCAGCTCAATAAACTTTGATCTTAAAAATTCAATCAACTAAGAATTACTTGAACCATGAAAAGGGGGTGTAGACCTTAAAATTTTTAAAATTTAAGTTTTCCGCCAAAAGTGGAAAGCTCGCCTACAAAAACCGCAGTACCAGAGCCGACAGCACAACCACCCGCTGTGGTCACTGCAACTACACCACCGTTACCTTCTAATAAATACAACAGCTCCGTCAGCACCCGTAAAACCCGCCGCAAAGTCGCTAACTGGAGCGCCCTCACCGTCGTTGCACTATACATCACCACAGGCCGAACTACCGCTTCCCAATCATATCCTTCAAGCACCCTCTGGTGATCAACCGACTGAGCAGCCGGAAGCGTTACAAGCTGCAACTGTAACCACGCTGCAACGGTTAATAGAGACCGCAAGCTGTCGCTGGAAGGGCCAACAGCACGACAAGTAGCCGTAGAATCGTCAGAAAAGCCCCCACACGACCGCTGCTCCAACAAGCCGCATCATTGCGTAACGAGCCAGCCGTCCAACACGCTGCAAGAGCGACGATTGGTGCGGGCACGGAACCAATAGCGCCATTTCCTACAGAGTCCGCTGAACCCCCGCTTGCGGAGGCTACGTCTCAATATACACTCACATCGCTACTACCTGCCGGTCCCACAACCACACTGAATGGTAAACCCTCCGAATTGCCACCCACACCACCATGGACACAGCCGTACGTGTTACATCCCAATACACCGTCCAGGGAGTCTGCTACGCCGTCGCCGTTGCCGCTGTCTACACCGTCATGTGTAGAGGGACCCACTATGCCGCCGATTGAACCTGCTCCTCCTCCTGGCAAGATGGACGGGCCAAAATCAGGCAAAACCCCAGACCCATCTAGGATCAATCATACGGAACATCCTCATACAACATCCGCCGGGAGGAATTGTCACAGAGCCCGATACGTCTTATGTGCGGCGCTTAGCGTGACTGGCACGCGTGCGCATGTGCGTGTGCGTGAGCGTGTGCGTGTGCGTATGCGTATGCGTATGCGCGCACACGTAAGTGACTGCGTGAGTGCGTGCGTGAGTGGGTGCGTGCGTGAGTGAGTGGGTGGGTGTATGCCTGCGTGCGTGGGTACGTGAGTGCGAGCGTGTGTGTGGATGTACGTTAGTATCCACGATAACTCCAGAACGAAAACACCTATGTGCTAAAGTTTTGTGTTTAAGCTTGTTTGCACTTCTCCTGGGGCTGAATATTGTATTAGTCCTTTCAGTGACAATTTTTAACAAATGAAGATCTTTAGTTTATTATATTTTTCAGGTATCACATAGAAAATTGATTAATTGTACGATTAGTTAAATCACAATTTGAAAATTTGTGATATTTTCTTAATAATAAGGACGTTCGGATGTGTTCGAACAATAGTTCTCCGAATACGATGCCAACTCAAAGTTCTGTAGAAAATGTTTGTGGTGGTTTATCACTCATGCTTGATACACTTGGAAATAGTAAACTTCATCAAGCATTCGTGGCACCACCACAAAAATTGTCGACGTAAGTTTGAGTACTTATCGTATATACAGGGAACCAAAGGTCTGGAAACGCTATCTAGTAAATTGTTAGTCCGAATTGTCCAAAATTTTGGATAAGCCTATTTTGGAATACGGCGATTTGACATTTGCAATGTTGCCAAATTTGCCGTTCCTCTGATATTATTACTCACTTTGGTTTTTTAAATACATCACCCTGTGTATGCAGTCATCATTGTTGGAATCTCTTCTTCAATACGAGTTCAACCATATGTAAAACTTATGATTTTATGTAGTCCTAGAATGTCTTAAATACACAAAACAGTGCAAAATATGTAAATATGAAGAAATTTAAACATTTAAATATAGAATGCTTTGATTTTGTCATTTGTTCATCATTTCGATTATTAAATAAGAATTACACTAGTTTTATGTGTTTTGAAAAGTTCTGCAAAGTAAGTTGTTTCTAAAATGGTTGTTAATGAAAACAACTCTAACTATGAGAGGGTAAGGCGACAGAAAACGATCATATAGTGAAGTAGCCAACTTGTTCAACGATACTTTCCAAAACCGTTTTCCTATCCATAAGGCGACGATACAAAAACTGTAAAGGACTCTGAGGAGCAAAAGATAGATACCGATCAGGTAGACGAAAAACAGTTATAAATGACCACAAAACATCGTTGAAGATCCACATACATCCTCACGCAGGGTTGCACAATTACATGATATAGGTCATTCTTCAGTCTTATGCCTGTTACATAAGAATAAATTTCAACCATACAAGATTCATTTATTGCCAGAACTAAGTGAAGATGACTTCGACCGTAGATCACAGTTTACTGAAGTAATCATGGATAAAATTGAAAATGAAATTTCGTTAACAACATATGTTTTTCCGACGAAGCAACCTTTACACTGTGTGGGAGTGTAAATCGACACAATTGAAGGTATTGGAGTGACGTAAATCCACACTGGATACGTGAAAACCATCCTCAAAGACCACAAAAATTAAATCTATGGTCAGGTATAGTGGGTATTCAGTTAATTGGGCTGTTCTTTATCGAAGGAAATTTAACGTCAGATAAGTAAATAATGCTACTTAGCAATAAAATTGTACCTACATTGAAAAACTTGTTTCGAGCCAATTTTAATCAGATATGGTTTCAGCAAGCTGGAGCTCCGGCTCATTTTGGTGTAAATGTTCGGCGTTATTTCGATGAAATATTTCCCGGACGATGGATTGGTAGGCGAGGTTGTATTGACTGGCCTCCACGTTCACCTGATTTCAATACTAAAGATTATTTTTATTGGGGACACTTAAAAAATTCAAAAAATAAACCAGCAAGTATTGCAGAGCTAAAGCAACGAACTATCGATGAATCTCGATTAATTTCTAGACAATCATAGGGAAATTTGGTAGACCCATTCTACCATCGATTAGCGTACTGTCAACTCACAAATGGAGCACATTTTGAACACTTGATCAAGTAATCATTATGTTAAAAATGTAATCTTTCTATTGCTACGTTTTAATGTAGTTGAAAATAGTTTGTATTAAAAAATTTATTGAGACAGTTAGGCGTTGCCAGGCTTCTGTTTTATGTACTTAAGGCCTTCTGGACTACATAAACTCATAAGTGTTACATGTGGTTGAACTCGTATTGAAGAGGAGATTCCAATAATGACTTCATATACAGGGTGATGTATTTAAAAACCAAAGTGTCTAATAATATCAGAGAAACGGCAAATCTGGCAACATTGCAAACGTCAAATCCATAATCTGCGTATCCCAAAATAGGCTTATATTAAATTTTGTACAATTAAGACTTACAATTTACGAGATCATTTGGTCCACTCTGTTTCTCAAAATGCGTTAGCCGTATTATCGACATGTTTATAGAAACGGGCGGCTGTGGAAGTTTTAAGTTAACATCTAGATGTCTATTAACTTGACATGAAGTTTTAAACGTTTGTTTAACATAGATCATTGTTTCTGTTTTTACAATGCTGCCAATTTTCGTTATGAACTTATTATAAAAGAGGCTGCATAACTATCCTAAAAGAATTGTTGTTAAAATTATTTCATTTCTTTTAATTTCCAAGGTCGTATGTTGTTCCACACCAGATATTAACAATTGTAATAAGAATTTACATTAATTTGTTTTTTTTAACGAATGTTGTAAGAACTTCCATTTGTTTTCTACAAAACGCTTTAAACTTTGTGAAAGTTAACATTTAAAGATGATTAGTAGCCGTGCATGTTCCAAAAATAAACTGCAAGATCCCGATAAGTATACGTGTCATGCATGGTAGAAGGTTCCTAAAATCCCATAGCACAAAATGTATCTCAGGAGGCTCAGAAGTAGTCTTTTACTCACCTAGTTTATCTTGTAAAATCAAGGTTTAATTAACATCATTAAAATGAAATCTTGTTAGGTGTTATAATGCGACTTTAGAAAAAAACTTTTAACCTGTAATATTTTAATTAGAAATTACTTCTATTTTAATTTAAAAAAAGAAAAATTACAGGCAGCTGAAATGAGAAAAAAGTTAATTAGTTCACTAAAGCTTCTTTTTAATTTTAAATAACCAAAGAACCTTAAAAATTTCTTTCTTATATTTACACATTTGTGTTAATGAGTGTAATTAAACATAACACAGTAATTAAACAACTTTATTCAACAATTTTTATTTGGATATTTTATGTATCTGTTATAAATTCAGTTATCCATAAATACTTAATAGATTTGACTCTTTTGGACTGTTCATCTGCAAGCTGTAGGAAAATATTTTTATAAAAACGACATTTTTTAATTTTTATTTCCGTTTGTGTAATAATTACATTAATCGCAATCAACAAAAGCCAGTAAATGAAAATTTTATTTATTTCACATAGACAGTTCGCGTGCATTAGGATCATTTATCATACCTCTGTGACTTTAGACCTACAATAACTCAAAACTTCTGTTTCACCAACCATATAATGTCACTAATAAATTAAGTTTACAGTCCTCATTTGTTTTAGAGGTTAATAAAAAGCACGTAGTTACAGTACAAGAAGCGTCGTAATCTTTGTACAATAAAATGTAAATAGTAACATAACCACGTTAAGCAAAATAAAAGAACACGCCATTAAAAAATGAGGTTATATTAATCAAAAGTATAATAAACTTAGTGAAAATTAAAACTTATCTAAAGTAAATGTAATTGTTTTCAAAACTCTATTTTATAAATTACATGAATATCCGTTAGCTACTTTATGTAAGTTTCAACTCAACCATTGTTAATTAAAAAATCTTGTTAATGCGTATTTCTCCTCACTTCGTTGTTGATGATTGTAGCTAGCAATTAGTAATTGCACCGTTTCTGAGAGGGCTCTTAGACAGAGATTGAGTGGAATTTGTTGCAGAAGTAGTAATGGTAAAATGTTTATTGCAGCAAATGTTTAATTATTCATGCCAGAACAGGATAATGTGATTGGTTGAATGTATTCATCAATAATTTTTGAACAAAAAAGTGAAAGTAAATGTTGTAGGTAGCGGAACGCGAAAATTTTATTATTGTAATAAACGTTTGTCAAATCGCCATTGTTACCACGATAGAAAAGATAGTGGATTTTTAATATCATAATAATACGTCGTAATTTGCTAATGTTTTCAAAATATTTTATTTGTATATTTTTATGTAAGGAATTTGGGATTGTTTGTCTAGGGTTGTAAAACACATGTTGGGGGGTGAGTGGCAGATGCACGCTTAAAAATGTTTTACTGAAGGGGCGTAACGAATCATTGGAATTTCTTATATGCGCTCTTGATGGAAAAATGTCATTGATCTAATGATTAGTTGTGGCAGTACAGACCGCGATCAAATATCTTTGTTACTTGGAAACTCGAGAGAGAAATGTAGGGTTTGTTACGAACGAATGCATATTTTTAAAATTCAGATGGCGTGCAATAATTAATATGAAACTGTGACAACGGAAATTAATGTTTCTTATTTTTGTATTACTTTTGAAAAATGGGGGTGGTTTTTCGGGAATAGATACAGTTACTTTTGAAATCGAAGGGGGCGGTTACAGTTAGAGTGTCAATGGAGCCAGATCGATTTTTGGGTTAATTAAATACCTTCATTGTAAACAGTCTTTAAAATAATTCTAGCGTGTTTATTTTTCTTTTGAATTTGCCAACACTAAGTTGTCTTTTCTTTCGGGGTTAAACCGAGTATGTTAACGATTTGTGTCTGTGATCAATTAAGGGAATATTTATTCTAGTGTAAGTATGTATTTTTATATAAATAAAAGCTCGTAGCCGATCGTTTTACCAGCCTATGTAACGTAATAAAATAATCCAACATTGCCTTGCAAAGGTATCTTATTCGTACGCGGACTCATTAAGCTGAAATGTGCTAGAATAAAATTCAGTGCAGGGCTCTCTCACTCTGGTATTTGTGCGAATTGGCATTGTTGGTTGTTGTTTATATTTGTGTAGAGCCTGGATAATAAACGGGTATATGACACCGCTTTGGTCACTAATTGTAAAAGGCAATTACCAAGCTTGTACACACTCCCGAGATCAGATAACACCTTAGATAAGCGTGTAACCGGAGAAAGGAGCACTGTATTTTTCTAACGCCCTCAAACTTATACAGCGGCCACGATGTTGTGACCTATTTATACCTTACCTTTGTAAGGCTTTGTTTTAATGAGTTTTTTTTGACAGTTTCTTTAAGCAGAATTATTTGCTTGCGAGCTGATTTCTCTTTGTATGTGATTTATTATAATTTGATTTCTGTATTTTGTGATTTGGTGGTCACTAAACAATTGGGTGGGTATAAATTTCTTGTCTGCTTTCTTTTGTCCTTGCCTTTACCTTATTATCACCTGTGAAATTTCGCTGTTGTTGTATTTTATATGTACCATAATTAGCTTTATTATTTTATGTGCTTATTTACTTAAAGACCGGCATGATTGGTTTTTAAAGGGCCACATGGTTGCTGTTACGATTTTTATTATGATTTATTTGATTATTTATGACCTAGTAGTGCGTGTGACTACATTTGATTTTATTGTGTTTCTGTGTAACTAAACTGCTTTTTATTCATTTTCTCTTAATGTTATAATTTTGTACGCACTTTAACCTGATCTATTGGTGTTTTGTTATATATTTAATCCTGTCATAGTTTTTTGTATTATTTGATATATTAATGTGCTTGTGCAATTACTTATTTATGAATAAAGTGGGTTTAATTGGCGGTTCTTTCCACAAGAGTATATTAACGGGCTAAACCATCGCTGCGCAATGCTCGTTGATTTTAATTTGAGTAGTTTCATTTATTTTACCTGCCCTCATGATACAATGCTTACCTCATTCAGCCTATCTAATTTAGATAGCAGAACGTACCTACCACTAGACGGCCACTTCATTTGATCAGATTTGACGTTTGCGAATAAGTAAATATCAGACTTGTAATTAAATTCTAATGTTTTAATTATTGCCAGGAAAGTCAAAGTAAGGCAGGCAATTAATTTGAGTAATAGTAACATTATTGTTAGTCAAGTCAAGATAAATTACTTAACGATTGTTTGGTTCTTGAATTTTCATTATTACAAATAAGTTCAGATTACGTTTTTCAAGAGTACCTGGGGGACGCTACAATGTATATTCTTTAACCTTACTTAGTGGAACTCCATATTTAATAACATCCATGTTAAGGTAATTCCGGTTGTGATGCCCCACAGGAGAGATTCCCAGCCATTAGTATTTCGAAATTGTTCGGTACGAATCGGGGCACACAGCACGTTAATTCAGTTGCCCAAAGTTACAGCGTGAGCATTCTGTTATATGTACCTTGATGTAACTCGGGATCATACACGATCACTGACTGTTTGCGATGGGTGCGCTAGAATTGCGTTACATGGATATTAAGACATAAATAGGTTATGCTATGGATGTGTAGAAACATGCGCGAATGGGGCTAGATGCCCCGGCCTGGATTTACATTAATTAAGAAATCTAACTAAATGAGAAGTATCTCATTTGACTTCCAGATATGCTTACTCTTCATAAACGCATGATTTCAGCAAAACCTCTAAAATTATGGGCACACAAATATTTGGTAGAGGATCTACAACAAATCATTGACGGTGCAATGGGTTTAAACGAGGCGTCTACCAAATTCCGGCTAGGATTCTACGCCGTAGAAGGCAGTATGACAAAATCTAAGATCTTCCTTTGGGACCAGCGGGTTATTTCGGGACAAAAAACGAAAAAAGATTGGCGAAGCACATAAAATCCTTAGAAAAAAAAGGGTTTGTGCCCGATCGTGAATGTGTCAGAAGCATCGCATACCAGTTTCCTGAAAAGTTAGGTATTCGCCATAAAGGTCGCAGCTGGATAAGAATGTGATAAGTCCCCCTTCCTGAATATACCTTTGACATAGATCATTCTACTCGATATCAATAGGAGATCAACTTACTCAAGTTTTAACTCGCAAGGTCGCCGCTAGAGGGCGTAATTGCCAAAAATCGGTTTTTCAGTATTTTAACGATTTCTCGAGCTAGAATAGACATTTTTCGATGGAGTTTGCGGTATTCGATTGGCCTCAGAAGCGTGCATCAACTCAATTTTTTCCCGATTTTCGGAGCCTAAAACTGACTTTTGGCGCCAATTTAAAATTTTTCGAGCCCTGTATCACCTACGTGTTAAACAGGTGCCAAAAGAAATAAAAAAAAAATTTTCAGCTATTTTAATGTTCTTTTTGATGGTGCATCGCAAAATTATTTGAAGTGGCCATTTTACGCGATATATCACCGTATTATTACCCAGATTTCTGTTACTTACCTTTTCACTCAAGTTTTTCAACATTTACGACTGCCAGACCATTAAACATCTTGATATTATTATTCATATATGACATTCCAGCATGCTAGTTGAGTTTTTTCACTAATTACAACAATTAGAGGGGAATGCAAGCTCATAAAATAATACGATGAACATTTAATACATTTTTCCCGTTGTATGATGGTCAGAAGACGTATATGCTCATTCCAGATTATGGAGAACCACCATAAACTATCATAAATTGACATAGTTTGTCATAGTTCATAGTAGTTTGCCATAATTTGTTATGGTTTTCAAAATTCTTCTTAGAATTTTTCACTTTATCAGTATCACTATAGTTTACCTTGGTTATGTGTGGTATACTGATTTTTACTGGATACGATTATAGATTGTAATGGTTTCCCATGGTATTCAATAGTGTCTACAGTTTGTGATAGTTTCTCATTATTTTCCATGGTTTCCCACAATTTACTAATTTTTATTCTGACTTTTCCTTAGTTCATTATCGTTCTGTATAACTGTGCTTACTTTTAGCAGTTACAATTTGGCATAGTTTTTCCCAATCTGAATACATACTTAGCATATCATACTTAAGCGTCCCAGGTGGAGCAGCTGCTGTTTAAGAGCCTGCCGGACTGATACGTAACTAAGGTGACCCCATTTCTTGGAAAAAATGGAAAACTGATATAGGAGACGGTTCAAGGTAAAAATCAAAATAGTCCCTCTTTCCGAGAGTTTTCCTTCCAGAATAATCTTACTATTTGTGAAAAACTCAGCGATAATAAGATTTTTCTGCCAGGAAAACTCCAAATAACTTCTCCTTGAAGGTGGAGATAAATTAGTATCAGGAGAACCTCGGGAAGAGTGATGTTTTTAATGCTTGCTTTGAAACGTCTGGAATACCAGTTTTTCACTTTTCTCTTAGTTCCGCATCTGTCCGACAGGCTCTTAATAAGAGGCATTTTTTCATGCGGCTATCAACGCTTAAAATGCCTTATATACTTTCCCTTTCGCAAATTAAATGTTTTATTTGATGAAAAATCGTAATATAATTTTAAACTAACGATACATGCATAATATGAATATCTAATTACCATATTGCACGTTTGTAGAAGTAAAAAGTTCGTGAACTAATAACATGTGACAATAAATTGATTATATGTAATTGTGAATCTATTGAAATCTATTGAATCCGCTGTTCTTTCGCCACGTCAGCTGTTGGTTCGATTCGGTAAAATAACAAGAATGGTGCTGTCTGTCCAAAGTACTTTCATAAATTGATTGTGAAAAGAACATGGGTCATCGAGAAGATTTATTGAGAGCTTAAGTTTAGTATCCCAGTATATTCCACGGAGATGTTGTATGCGATTTTTGTAGGAAAAAGATCAAAAATTATATCCCAGAGATGGCAACAAAAACAGGCAATTACCAGAATGCCATGGTACTCCATCTTGTTCTTAGCAATCCAGTAATTCTGGATCATTAACTCCACAATCATCCGACTTAAAGACTGATTCCTCAACAGAATATCCAACATTTATTCTGCAATGTAAAGACTTAAATAATGCAAACGATCAAAATGAGCTTTTGGAGTTGAGTTTTCTTTGTAATATCAACCCACAAGTACTGTTTCATTTGTGGTTATAAAGGTACTAAAAATCTCATTACTACTCCGTTGGTAGCCAGGTTGCAAGTATTTACAGATAGGAGACTTATCGTTCCATTCAAAAATGTATGCTGCCAAGAACGCTTACTGAAAAATCGTCTTTATAATGATGAGATTACGGTTTTTTGAAGAATACAAGTAGTTTCTTCCGTGTATCGGGAATCCGTATTTTTGTGGTCAAAATGACTAATTTAGCTGACCGGACTTTAATGTGCCAACTTGGTGATTTTAATTTTTCAGAGGAATGTCTTCAGTTTTCACGGGTTTGTCATGGGAACACAGTTACGGAATATGTTAACGTCTATCAGAAATACCGATGTTAGGACAGTCACACAAGCACTAATAGTTTTATCTTCAAACTCAGGACTGGTAATTCTAATAGACTACTTACTGCCATACTTGGACTTGAGTATTCGCAACAAATCTGGGATATAACGAAATCGGCAATGAAATCTTTTGAGCAATGTCTTGCTCAAAAGATTTCATTACCGATTTTGAGCAAGACATTATGCCAAAAAAATCGGTTTTGAAAATAATTCTCGAGAAAATATTATCCAAAACCAAACATATGTCATGGTGAAAAAGTTGCAGCAATCTAACAAATTAGTACTTATTTGTGATGGGACCTACATTCGCCATGAAAAAAAAAGTTTCGCTTTATCAACCATTTACAATTTGTACGATTAATGGATACGTGTTGGATATGCCGCAGCCTTATACAGCGAACAAAAATGATGCAACAGTACTCAGACGTATTAAGACCATCACACCCCATGAAAACTTTTCTACAAGAGGAGATATTCTGATTTTGGATAGAGGGTTCCACGATGTCGTTCCATACTTGGAAGAGCTTGGTTTGACGGTTTTAATGCCCGCATTTAAGGGTAAGCAACTACAATTGACAACCGAAGACTCAAACAATTCGCAGTTCATAACAAAATTGAGGTGGGTTGTAAAAGCGGTCCACGGAATCATAAAAGATAAATTCCATCTCCTAGATCAAAAACTCGATAATAAAATGGTGCCCAAAACAGGGACTTATTGTAAAATAGCTTCATTCATCAATAATGAATTCGGGAAACGGCTTGACTCTGATATTGAAATAATTGACGGGATAGTTGCTACAAAGGAATCTACATACACATGTCAAAATACATTAAAGCAAGAAGTGAATAAGAATTAACTCAACGGAAACGGAGTTTCGAGAGATGACGTCACAAGATATTTTAGACTCTCCAGAATTGACACGAAATGATTTAGTGATACTTTCACGGGACCTATCAATTAAAACAAACCTTATCGTACCTTGCTGAGATCTTGATGAGCATAACAACCTGAAGGATGATTATAATTTGCAGACAAACGAAATAATAAAAGTTTCCGTACCATCTCGGCATAAATATAAAAAGTATTACTACTGTTTCCGAACGGAAATCGAGCAGTAGGATGCTGTACACACGTTGCAGCTACAATTTATGATCTTTCAAATGACAGATATCAAGACAAGATTCTGAGACCGGCTGAGATTTTAGCCAAAACTTTTCTGGAAGATAATATAGTAGCGTGTATTGACGATTCTGACGAAGATGGACCAGGTACTGATTATAATTAATACATTATAATACCAGCGGTTCTTTTAGATCATTTGATCATGGCCCTTTATAGCGCCCAACCAACCGCTATTAATTTTGGTAATTTGTATTTATTGTGTTCAAAACAATTTTATTATTTTGTGATTTAATATGATTCCTTTGTATCAAACTCTATTCTTTAGTTATGCTATTCAGGTATATCCGTTTAGTTAATGATTTCTCAATTTTATTTATTTTATATTATGTTTGTGACATTTTCGTGACTTCTATATATACTCAGGAACAGTAACAAAATAAATACACACACACCACGCACGCACAGCACGCAACGCACGCACGCACACACACACACACACACACACACACACACACACACACACACAACACACACACACACACAACACACACACACACACACACACACACACACACACACACACACACACAACACACAGACACAGACACCAGACACACACACACAGACACACACGACACACACAGACACACAGACACAGACACGACAGACAGACACGACACACAGCACACAGACACACAGACACGTAGACACACACGACAACACACAGACACAGACACACAGACACATAGAACACAGACACACAGACACACAGACACACAGACACAAACACAACAGACACAGACACAGACACCAGACACGAACACAGACACGCAACACGCAGACACGACAGCAAACAGACAAGACAGACAACAGAACAGCACCAGACACCAGACACACAGACACACGACACACAGACACAGACACACAACACACAGACACAGCAGCAGACACACACACAGCACACACACACACACACACAGACACACAGACACACCAACAGACGAGAACACACAGACACGACACAACACAGACACACACACACAGGCACACACACACACACGCACAGACACACAGACACACAGACACACACGACACACACACACACACACACACACAACAAACACAGCACAACACAACACACATATACTATATAATATATATATATATATATATATATATATATATATATATATATATATATTGTATATATATATATCATATATATGTATATATATATATATATATATATATTATATATATATATATATATATATATATATATAGTGTGTTGTTTGTGTGTGTTGTGTGGTGTGTGGTGTGTGTGTGTGTCTGTGTCTGTGTGTCTGTGTGTCTGTTCTGTGTGTCTGTGTGTGTTTGTGTGTGTGTGTGTGTGTGCCTGTGTGTGTGTGTGTCGTGTCGTGTGTCTGTGTGTCTGTGTGTCTGTGTGCTGTGTGTCTTGTATGTGTCGTGTGTGTCTGTGTGTGTGTGTGTGTGTGTCTGTGTGTCTGTGTGTCTGTGTGTCTGTGTGCTGTGTGTCTGTGTGTCTGTGTGTCTGTGTGTCTGTGTGTCTGCGTGTCTGCGTGTCTGCGTGTCTGGTGTCTGGTGTCTGCGTGTCTGCGTGTCTGGTGTCTGCGTGTCTGCGTGTCTGCGTGTCTGTGTGCCTGTGTGTCTGTGTGTCTGTGTGTCTGTGTGTCTGTGTGTCTGTGTGTCTGTGTGTCTGCTGTGTGTCTGTGTGTCTGTGTGTCTGTGTTGTGTCTGTGTGTCTGTGTGTCTGTGTGTCTGTGTGTCTGTGTGTCTGTGTCTGTGTGTCTGTGTGCTGTGTGTCTGTGTCTGTGTGTCTACGTGTCTGTGTCTGTGTGTCTGTGTCTGTGTGTCTGTGTGGCTGTGTGTCTGTGTGTCTGTGTATCTATGCGTCTGTGTGTCTGTGTGTGTGTGTGTGTGTGTGTGTGTGTGTGTGTGTGTGTGCTGTGTGTGTGTGTGCTGTGTGTGTGTGTGTGTGTGTGTGTGTGTGTGTGTGTGTCTGTGTGTCTGTGTGTGTGTGTGTGTGTGTTTGTGTCTGTGTGTGTGTGTGTGTGTGTGTGTGTGTGCGTTCGTGCGTGCTTCCGTGCGTGCGTGCGTGTGTGTGTGTATTTATTTTGTTACTGTTCCTGAGAGTATATAATAGAAGTCCCGAAAAATGTCACAAACATAATATAAAATAAATAAAAATTGAGAAATCATTAACTAAACGGATATACCTGGAATAGCATAACTAAAGAATAGGAGTTTGATACAAAGGAATCATATTAAATCACAAAATAATAAAATTGTTTTGAACACAATAAATACAAATTACCAAAATTAATAGCGGTTGGTTGGGCGCTATAAAGGGCCATGATCAAATGATCTAAAAGAACCGCTGGTATTATAATGTATTAATTATAATCAGTACCTGGTCCATCTTCGTCAGAATCGTCAATACACGCTACTATATTATCTTCCAGAAAAGTTTTGGCTAAAATCTCAGCCGGTCTCAGAATCTTGTCTTGATATCTGTCATTTGAAAGATCATAAATTGTAGCTGCAACGTGTGTACAGCATCCTACTGCTCGATTTCCGTTCGGAAACAGTAGTAATACTTTTTATATTTATGCCGAGATGGTACGGAAACTTTTATTATTTCGTTTGTCTGCAAATTATAATCATCCTTCAGGTTGTTATGCTCATCCAAGATCTCAGCAAGGTACGATAAGGTTTGTTTTAATTGATAGGTCCCCGTGAAAAGTATCACTAAATCATTTCGTGTCAATTCTGGAAAGTCTAAAATATCTTGTGACGTCATCTCTCGAAACTCCCGTTTCCGTTGGTTCCCATTATTCCTTTCCACTTCTTGCTTTAATGTATTTTGACATGTGTATGTAGATTCCTTTGTAGCAACTATCCCGTCAATTATTTCAATATCAGAGTCAAGCCGTTTCCCGAATTCATTATTGATGAATGAAGCTATTTTACAATAAGTCCCTGTTTTGGGCACCATTTTATTATCGAGTTTTTGATCTAGGAGATGGAATTTATCTTTTATGATTCCGTGGACCGCTTTTACAACCCACCTCAATTTTGTTATGAACTGGGAATTGTTTGAGTCTTCGGTTGTCAATTGTAGTTGCTTACCCTTAAATGCGGGCATTAAAACCGTCAAACCAAGCTCTTCCAAGTATGGAACGACATCGTGGAACCCTCTATCCAAAATCAGAATATCTCCTCTTGTAGAAAAGTTTTCATGGGGTGTGATGGTCTTAATACGTCTGAGTACTGTTGCATCATTTTTGTTCGCTGTATAAGGCTGCGGCATATCCAACACGTATCCATTAATCGTACAAATTGTAAATGGTTGATAAAGCGAAACTTTTTTTTTCATGGCGAATGTAGGTCCCATCACAAATAAGTACTAATTTGTTAGATTGCTGCAACTTTTTCACCATGACATATGTTTGGTTTTGGATAATATTTTCTCGAGAATTATTTTCAAAACCGATTTTTTTGGCATAATGTTTGTGAATGAAATCTTTTGAGCAAGACATTGCTCAAAAGATTTCATTGCCGATTTCGTTATATCCCAGATTTGTTGCGAATACTCAAGTCCAAGTATGGCAGTAAGTAGTCTATTAGAATTACCAGTCCTGAGTTTGAAGATAAAACTATTAGTGCTTGTGTGACTGTCCTAACATCGGTATTTCCATAGACGTTAACATATTCCGTAACTGTGTTCCCATGACAAACCCGTGAAAACTGAAGACATTCCTCTGAAAAATTAAAATCACCAAGTTGGCACATTAAAGTCCGGTCAGCTAAATTAGTCATTTTGACCACAAAAATACGGATTCCCGATACACGGAAGAAACTACTTGTATTCTTCAAAAAACCGTAATCTCATCATTATAAAGACGATTTTTCAGTAAGCGTTCTTGGCAGCATACATTTTTGAATGGAACGATAAGTCTCCTATCTGTAAATACTTGCAACCTGGCTACCAACGGAGTAGTAATGAGATTTTTAGTACCTTTATAACCACAAATGAAACAGTACTTGTGGGTTGATATTACACAAAGAAAACTCAACTCCAAAAGCTCATTTTGATCGTTTGCATTATTTAAGTCTTTACATTGCAGAATAAATGTTGGATATTCTGTTGAGGAATCAGTCTTTAAGTCGGATGATTGTGGAGTTAATGATCCAGAATTACTGGATTGCTAAGAACAAGATGGAGTACCATGGCATTCTGGTAATTGCCTGTTTCTTGTTGGCATCTCTGGGATATAATTTTTTTGATCTTTTTCCTACAAAAATCGCATACAACATCTCCGTGGAATATACTGGGATACTAAACTTAAGCTCTCAATAAATCTTCTCGATGACCCATGTTCTTCTTCACATATCAAGTTTATGAAAGTATTATGACAGGCATTGCACCATTCTTGTTATTTTGCCGAATCGAACCAACAGTCTGACACACTACACTTTACACACACACAAGACACACATGACACACAGACACAGACACAACACATGCACACACGACACACACGACACAGACACAACACACACACACACACAACACACACATTTATATATATATATATATATATATATATATATATATATATGATGTATGATAATATATATATATATATATATATATATAATATATATACCTTTTAATAAATATCATGATCCATCGTCGATAAAATATGATCTCGAAGAATTTGTTATTATTTATACTTTTCCCATAAAAAACCTGTTCCCATACTTTTTTCTTTTTTTGGCATCTCTTTTACACGTGGGCGATACAGGGCTCGAAAAATTTTAAATTGGCGCCAAAAATCAGTTTTAGGCTCCGAAAATCGGAAAAAAATTTAGATGATACGCGCTTCTGAGACCAATCTAATGCCATCAACCACATCGAAAAATGTCGACTCTAGCTGGAGAAATCGTTAAAATACTTGGCGATTGCGCCCTCTAGCGTTGACCTTGAGAACTAAAACTAGGGACAATTGATCTCTTGTTGATATTGAATAGTATGATCTACGTCAAAGGTATATTCAGGAAGGGGAACTTTTTCCATTCTTATCCAGCTATGCCCTTTAATCGGGCGAAACATATGGCCGGTTACGATTGGTTTAATTCGTTTTTATGGAAGAATAAAGAGCTGAGTGTCCGGAAATCTCAAAGGCCTCTCTATTGACAGAGCTGAAAGAATAAAGTCAGAGACTTTTTTGACTTGCTGAAAGCAGTATTCACATAGTACGGTATTTTTCAGAAGCCTGGAACCGTTTTCAACACGAATGAAACCGGTTTCCAAATTATTAGTGAATCAGGTTCTGTACTTGCCAGCAGGGGTCCAAAGATGTGCATACTGTTACTTCTGGTAAGCAATTATATAAAGACAAAACCAGAACCTTCGTGGAAGGATGAAGATATGACGAAAGCGCTGGAAATGCTTTCGTTTGTAAAAGCATCTGAACATGTTAGAATACCTGAAATTTATAATTTGCGATGAAAAAATCAGTTAATGAAAAAAGCTCCTAAGATTGTCCGTTTCAAACAAGTTTTCACTAAGCACGAAGAAAGTGAGTTAGTAAACCATGTTTTGGACTTCGAGAATCACTTTTATGGAGTAACCCCTTTAGATGCCCGTGAACTTGCTTTCGGGTTGGCTGAAATAATGCAGTTAAATCACCCATTTAACAAAATTGGGAAGGTAGCTAGTAAAGAGTAGTTACCAGGTTTTAAAAAAATGAATTCCCAAGTTTCTATTAGAGCCCCGGAACCTACTAACATAGCACATGCGGCCGGATTTAACAAACCTCAAGTTCAATTCCTTTTTAATGTTATACGAACAGTGTTAGCGGGCCAACAATATTCAACCGAACCAAAAATATAACATCGATGAAACTGGGGTTAATTCGGTACCGTTTTTTACAAATGGTAATCGCATTAGAAACTCTACTTTGATAATATATTATTTATTTATCAAGTTTAGATCGCAGTTTTAAATTAAGATTTGGTTTACATATTGGCATCGATAGGTAGTAAAATCTCTTTTACTAATTTGGTTGAGAATTAGTTACTTCCCTTGTAAATAATAGTTGATCGTAATTTTGTAGATATTGATAAATATAGTCATTTACATGAAACTGGGTCATTGGAAAATGACATATTACATTAAAATTGTTACTTTATATTCACATATAGTGCCGAAAAGCATATATAACAGTTTTTAAACGTTTTAGGCGACACATTGGCGGAAGTCTCTCGATAAAATTTTTGGTCTTAAAAAAGAGTTTCGATTTTAGATACCAGGCATTAACGGCTAACGTCGTAATGAAATCATCAACTTACTGGATATCAATTACATTACAAACAACCCGCTTGTTGCGATGTGTTTCTTTGGCGATGCAATTTTCCCGTCGGCTTTTGAATTTTTAAATTGAATTTAAGTAATCCTTTTTTACGATTGGTATTAACGTGTGAGGAGATAAAATTGAATGTGGTGGAAAGTGAATTATTCACGAGGGTGAGTCTTAGTGTAGACCCAGGGCGTTACCAAGTTTACGTTACTGCAGCCGGTGAATTATCATGGAACAACGTTACCTTAGATCCGTGTTGAAAGAATTTCCGTTACAAGGGGCAATTTCCCTCAATCAACCCGTTGAAGGGATCTTTTCTGTGTAGTTTCAACCCACACCCTATTGATTTATCGTTAAGTGTGGCTTGTCCAAAGCGACTTTGTTAAGGATTCTAGAAGTTTTTAAGCGTTAAACCCAGTGCCCTTCTTGTTCTATGGAGTAGTTATCGCTTTTGCGCGGAAGAAACAAAACCTCCGTTGATAATTTCCAGACATGCAGTTCATAGTTCGTCGGTAACACAAAACTCGCTGTAAATATTTAAGCTTTTTGTGTATCAAAAAAATTAATTAATAATTGTTGTTCAGAATTAGTACATAAATCGAATAAAGTTAATATGTGACGTGTAAATATAGACCTTAGTGTATCGTACAACCAACTGAGATATCAAACGCAACTTGGAAATTGAAGCGGCTCGCCGCTTTCTTTCTTTCTTTAGAGGTTCGAGCGTAGTTACAGCGTCGATCACACTGCTGGAGCCGCTGCAGGGTCCATCCTCTGGGTTTCCACTAGCTTGCTGTATGACGAAAAGGGGGTAAATTAGAAATACGGTAATCATTTCCATTAAAATTTTTGTAGTGGTTGATTATTTTAATAAAGTACTGTGTGTAATTTTTTATATGTCCTAACGGTTGAGGACGCTGTCCCGTAGTATCAAATTTCTTAATATTTTACTATTTAAATTTTAATGCAAGCGTATTCATCCGTATGATAATCAAAATTTATCAGTTTTTTTATTTGTTGTATTGACTATTTTGTACCGAAACTTTATGTTACGATAGAGTTGAATGGGGAAATGCAGATTATTTGTTGTGACCATTTATCTTGTCATAAGAGTAAGATTTACAGTAATTTAGTAACTGCACACGTTTGAAACTAGATAGTAGCACTGCATTTTAGGCAAACGAGATAGTTTAATTATTATGGAAAAGTATATGTAACAACACCAGGTTGGTTTGAGGTTTCTGTGTTGGTTTATTTTAATACACGTTTGTGGGTTAACGAACTTGTGTTTTTCTTAAATGTGAATCCAGCCATGAACCCCACTTCTTACACAGCGCATTAATTACGTGCATTTTAGTTGTTTGTTTTGTTATATTTGAATTAACGTCAATATTTTTTTCTGTTTGTTTTGAGTAAAGTAATTGCGTTTGAAAGGTTAACAATTTAACAATTGATGATTTTAATGGTAACTGAATTTGAGCATATTTTACAGTGAATTGATTGATATAATTTCAAGTGGCTGTAAATTGAATTAAAGCGCTTTTCTTTTCGTTGAATTATAATTTCATTGAAAGTCAAATCGATTAAGTGACGTAACGTAACGACAGAGTTAGTAGCTTTTTAATCAGGTTAGTGACTGATTTTGAAACACCTATCGATTTAGGGTAAACGTGCGATATTATTTGTAGGCTTTCAGGTATAGCAAAGATCTGCAGGCCCCCGAAACTCCTGTGATTACGTACAAAAGTAAGCGAGTTATTTGGGTATTTAAGCTAACTGTGAACCTTCGTAATTAGGTATTTCAACCCCGACTTTGTAATATCAAATACTCTGGCGCCCTTTCTGGTTTTATGTCAACACCAACTCCGATTGTGACTTATTCACGGCAAGCTATCCTACTGTGCACAAAATTAAGTAATACCTTACCCACCCCAACCACTGAGCAGTCGAAGAAACCCCAATTTTACCTGTTATCCCGTTCTACTGCCAGTTTATACCGTAACAGAGGGCGACGAATTTATTTGTTTAAAGTGTTCCTAAGAATATGTTCAAAAATAATACATTTAAAATTAATGTTCGTTTCGTAAATGTAAGGTTCTTAAAATATATGATTTTTGCAAATACAATTTTTAAGCTTTTTACCATAATCATATTTAAAACTGGTCCTCTGTATCCCAATAGATAGGAACACACGGAACCACTGCAAAGTGTCAAAAAATAGTTTAAGTGTTGAAATCATTAAGATAATATTCATACTGTAAAAAGTTAGGTTTACTTAATTTTAATTATTTTGTTTTTAGATAATATCCGTCAAAAATCCTTCAGAGGTATCCTGTACCCCCTTCTCCACTATGTATGTATTGGTGGGAAAAATTGTTTCGTCCCTCCTTAAAGATAATAACGAAAAGGTGATTAAGATAATATTTTGTAAACGCCGTTCTTCGCATCTTACGGTATGCAGGAGTGATTTGTACTCCGCTATTAGTGCTTTATTTTGAGTTTTAGTTCATTATGGCTTACACGAGCATGACTAACGGCTTCTGGCAGAACAACGTCTCCTAAAATCTAAATTAGTGCCCTTATACAGTATCTAGCAGATTTTGTGTTGTACACTAATAGGTCCTGTCCTACATACTATTGAACAACGTTGGTATCTATCTATGTAACTACATGTTCGTATCATTACTGCACTACCAATGTGCATAGGTTTCGTTGATGGTACTTCCAATAAGGATAGGATGACAGAACTACCTAATAAAAGGAACTGTCTTCTTCCTGCAAACGTCAGCCGTATTAATACACAACTATTCTCAGACTCATTAACGAAACATCAACAATGCAAGATGGCCCTGTTACTGGATTTTCTAATATTGGTAAGAGATCAGTGCGCGCTTTCTCAGAAATGACCGGACCTACTGTTACAAGTCGTAAAGCACAAAGAAGCATTAACGAAGTATAAACGCTGTGCACTAAACTTGCAGTTGATGCTTCCAACAAAAGTTGTCCATAATAGTGAAACTAGCAGGTAGTGATGTTACACTAAAATGCACCAAATAAAGCTCTAGAAATGTGCGCGAGTAGTGTCATTAGTGCTTCTAATAAGATTAGGAAGCGCGTTGGCTTGGAAAAAGCCGGCCATGCTGGTGGAAGCTACAAATCACTAACGAAACACCAACCAATCAAGCAGACTTTGATAGTAATGCGTTGATTAACCGTGCTAGCATCACTAAACGTGTAACCTTACTTAGGTGTGTTACTTTTATTTTACATTGCCCTCGGTTTGCTTGTCGGGGCTAAAGACTGTCACTACTTTATGAATAAATCTAAGAATAACTCTTAACAGGTTATAACAAATTTATTCGGTTCTAATAACATAAAATAAAACAAACTCTAGAAAAGGAACTAATAAAATGAACAAACGTAATTAAATCTTGAATTAACTAAATACAGTGGAAAACAAAAATTGATTCTGGTGGTCCCTGTGTGGAAATGTTATGAGAAGCCGCTGGCTAGTGGATTCGGATCGCCCTCTATGGATATCACTGTAAAGTATATAATTAAACAGGTGTTTTGTACACACGTGCATAATTTTTATTAAGCAGATTATTAATTATAACGAACAGGAGCTATAAGCGTAATTAAATGTGTGTAGTGTGAGTTCAGGATTATACTGGAATTATGAACTGGTAAGTGTTATATTTGCATTTACTACATATAATAATTAATATGTGATAAGAAATACTTGTTCTATCATGAGTTCTTGTTTTAATTAAACAATGCGAAATCAGGATAATAATTACAAAGGTCGTGATGTGTATGTGAATGTATGAAACGGGCGTGAATGAGCTATGCAGGGGAAGGTGTATAGATGAACGAAGAGTGTGGGTGGTCCAGGTATAAATATGGGAGTTTCGTTGAGCAGAATTAGATATCCGGAGGTCGGACAATTAAGTAAATGCAAACTGTATTTATTGGAAATTCTGTTTGGTATTTGGGTCGAATTGTAATCGTGTTCAAAATCGAAACTACCGCCAACTTTTAAGCGTTAATATTGCCAGGGTAGGTGTACCTGTAGAATAAGTAGTTAGTGATTCAGGGCTTAACCTTCATCTGATTAAGTACTTTCCTAGCTTATCATTTAGTACTCGTCTCGGGGCGATTCACCACCAAGAAGATAGCACAAATGATGTGGCTTTTCTATTTTGTGAATGATGTTATATGGAAAGAGATGGTTCTTGGCGTCAAAGTATTTAGTTCTATGAGGCATTACCTCCGGCAAACTAAGTACTCCTTATCCTCTGCGCCTTTTATGGACCCTTCTCGAAGCTTTCAACCACCAAGAAGGCTTATACACAAAAGAAGTATTTTTAACTAAAGGAGGCTGGTTAGAAGGATAATGTAAGTCAGGGAAAGAGATCTAGGACGCGGAATCTTAGTTGTTTTTAATTTGAAAAAGGGGGCTGACTGGTCTGGATGTTGGTGGTTGTAGGTATAAGGGTAATAATTGATCAGGTCAGGTGTCGAGTGTGAAAGTGTATGAACAAATCTGTGCCTGTTAGGGGGATCTGGTATTTATAGGTAAATTGGATGGAGTGGGAAAGAAGTGGACAACTGATAACATTTATTAATAAGAAATTATAGAACAGTTGTAAAAGGAGAAAGAAAATAAGTTTTGATAGGAATTATTTACAAAGATAGGAAAATTTGTAGTAAGGATCATTACAAACGGTGTATTAAACTAGTGAGTTGTTGGCAAAAACGCATAGCTAGTAGTACAACTATCCATGTTTTTTTTTGTGACAATACAGTAAACGTATCGTTGTTTTCATATAACACAGGTCTCCGAGTTCGACGCATTGAATTAGAGTTATGCTGCACCTTTAACTCTTGGATAACAAAAGTGCTTGCAAATTCATAAATTTGCTATATTTTCAGTTTACATACAGCTGGTACAGAATATAGCCTTAATGTACAATAAGTAAACACTATTTAACTGTCCAGTGCATGTCAAATGCATTATGGAAGATAGTATTAAATGTATTGTACGTGTACCTTTTAACACCAACCGGATTTACAAACTAAATCGTTCATTCTGCAATTAAGTATACGATATACAGGCCAAACTTCTGTACTTTACAAACAAAAACGAAATAAAATTTAATTTTGAATAACTTACCAACATCTTATGATCTTTTTTTATTTAAAACAAGTAAATAATCCGCAATACACCTTAAATAAATACAGTTTGAAAAAGTAGAATTGTTGAAAAAATTATTTTAAATTGAACGTTACATCTCGTATACGCCTGAACGAGTACGTTAGATAATCTAAAAAGGGGTGTCGATGATTGGCATTTTCCCATTACTAATTCTCACCCTCACTTTCAAATCCCCACGTTTACTAATACATTTCTATATATTGATACCTTAGGCTAAACGAGATGATGCGAATGTTTGATTTTAATTTCCGATTAATTGATGTATTTCCTGTAAAACACGTAAAAGGCCTTTTAATAATAAAAATGTAACTTTTAATACCCTCAAATTATTGAAAATAATTAAAAGCACAGCAAAATGTTTGTACTATTTTTACTTTTAACCAAATTAGGCTGCAACAGAGAGTATAAATTGGTATGAAACAGTATAAATCGGTTTTTTATTGATCGAAATTTGAATGTGATACACACATTCCGAATTCTTCAAAATTTTCATACGAGCAGTATAGAATAGGCCTTCTAGTAAGCCATGTAAACAATTGTGAGAAATTTAAATGAAAACGCATGTTATTATGATAAAATTCTTTTAAACCAAAGATTCGCTGGATATAATAAATAATTATGTCATGTTCGTTGGGTTAATGCGAGTTGTAGTAAGTGCAAATAAAAGCAGTATAATTATTACACACAAATAATTCAATAAAATTAAATTTCAAGCAATAAGTAAGACCGAGAATAGAACTCTTATATTAGGCGTACAGTTAAACTGTAACTGTAATTTAAGTTATTAACCAAATCAGAACTTTTAATTGATAAAGATTAAGGTAAAGCACTAAAATTCATTATGAAATTCTCTGCATACATAATTAAAATCTGTACATAAAAAACACATAAAGACAACCGTATATTTGCCTCCTTCCGCTCATAAAATAAATATTTCAACTCCAATAAGAAGAAAAGTTGATTATATCTAAATCGTAATTATAAAGTGAAATCAGTAGTTAAACTGTCTTGTAATAGTATATTAAAACATAAGTTGCAGAATGTTCTATTCTAACACGAGTTCAAGTTTCGAGCGTAAGGCGCAGTGCGGCCAAAGCTTAAATGAACGAGTGCTTAAAAGGCCTTCTGCAACGAATGTTTTATACTATTTTCTCTGTTTCGGGCTTATTGAATATTATTTATTAATTACTGACGACTTATCTGGTTGTAAAACAATTAGGTTGGCAATAGTAAGTTATTAATTAATGTAAGACTTGAGACGTATGTAAGTATCACAACCTTTCGCAGTCACAAGTAATCAATTAGATTTCAAAAATACAGAGCATAATATCAATATCGGAAATAAGTTTAACACCGTCTGTACTGCGCGAAGTTGTGGCCAGTGCTGTGAAGAAAACCGCGTATGAAAAAGAACATGATAAGTTTCTATCGTGGTACAAGGAAAAATGCACAAAATTTCCACTTTATGAAAGAGTTACTCCAGGCTACGATCGTTGAGAAACATTCGACAAAACGGGGATAGATCAAAATCCACGAAACTTCAAGCATTTCTGAAACGGTCGTTGGTAGGTTCGTGCCCAAGAAATTAAAAATACTAGAATACAGCGAAATAGAAAAATGTGTTAATGGGGTACCTGACATAGATTATCTTGCAATAAAGGTGAGCTAATGATATTTTGTGCCCTACAGCAGAACACTGCAGTTTTTAGGAGATTTTAAGTATGGGTTACTCGGGCGCCTGCAGACGTCGAGAGCTGATTAACATACAAATTGATGATATAAAAATTAATCAGTTTTTGTCACAATCCAAAAAACTAAAACCAATCACCCAAGATTGTGTGTAATAAGAAACGACCATTTTATAAATCTAATAAAACAATATTATAGCTTGAGGTCAACACAAACGATTTTTATACACTACAAAAATTGCTGTTGCACACAACAACCTGTTGGTATAAATAAAATGGGCGAGAGTGGTGACTACCTACTTACAAAGGGCGTCTTCTTGTACGGAAAACATTACTCTTGCAAACTATCCCAAATCATCGCACTGCCACAAGTATGCAGGTCGGACACGCCGCTGTCAATCAAGTATGCAGCCTACTCAATCCGCTGCTTCAACAAAGATCCACCTCTTACTCTCTCCAATTCCTCATGCTATCCTATCATCCCTCGAATCTGATTCCTAAGACATAACATGCACACACACAAACCATTAGGTACCCTTACAATCATACAGTTTTTAAGAAATCTACCAAATGCCCATCTCCATATGTTTCTCAACCAGCGTTTTAGGATTAATCGAACCTTCGCTGCTAAATTCCAACTTCCAAAGCTAAACAGTCGCTTGTTTTGCAGGTACCCGTACTATAGTTTTTATTATCCAAATTCCCAATTCTTTAACAAGACATCATGGATAA